>SJYQ01011462.1:83339-147608 GCA_006410935.1 Redunca redunca | reverse complement strand
TGTACCAGCTTTTAACTTTAATTTGATTAGCAAAACATAGATATTCCTCAAAAACAGACTAATGACCTAGAAGAATATGATCCTTGAAATCTTTCAAGAATCTAACAGGAGAAGAGATTGGTGGCTCTATTTTAAAATTATGTACATTATTGTTTGCCAGATCAAGTTAATGAAATGTTTACTGCCAGAGTGTTATTTTTAAGTTAACAAAAGCATTTTTTGCTGACTTGCTCATTGGACATACGCATGCAATTTAAAATGGAATTTCAAAATAGTTTTATTACATGCACCCATCAAGAGAACAACTGAGGTCTCAAAACTAATTCTGACTTTGTGTTAATAACAGAATTATTAGTCTTGTCAAAATTGTGGCTTTGTTTTTAATAAGATTAAGGCCTCAGGGTTTAGGCTTCTTCAGTTTGAATTTCTTGCACCTCAAGATTCCTTTGTATTCCTTTGTATCCCCAGTGCATTCTTGCTCTCTCAACTAGATCAGGGTTTCCCAACCTTGGCACTACAGGTGTTTTGGAATGGATAATTCTCTTTCGTGAGGGGCTGCTCTGTGCACTGTACGATGTTTAGCAGTAACCATGCCAAATGCCCAGTTAAGTAGAGGAATACCCATTCTCCTCCCTCTACTTGAGTTCTTGGGTCCATACTCATGACCACTTCATTTCTTCCTAGTAAGTCTCTCTCTCCCCATCTGCCATCTGTGCTTTCTCTTCTTCGACAAACTAACATCTCAATTCTTCCCATTAAAAGAATGTAAACATACTAATCAGCCAACCTCAAGTAAATTCTATAACTCATGTAGTTACTCTCCTCTTGTTCTCTTTCACTAGAAATTTTAAGAAAACTAACCTTCATTAGCACTTAAACTGAGCTGTTAAAAATAATCTATGCCAGTGATACACGTCTTTATTTTTTTAAAAGCAACAAAACCCACCAAACACACACGTATCTTTATTCTCTTTTTTACAGTGGTATGTCTTTATGATTATGAAATGGAGGGAGGGCCATATATTTAATGTACCAAGCTTCATGAAAGACTCCCTAATCCAAGATGTATTTATCACAATCAACTTATACACTGATGCCTAAGCACTATCCATCAAGCACTCTGTTGATGGAAGCTATCTGTATTTCTTATAATTTCAATATATTTGGCATATTTGTTTCTTATTAAAATAAAAATGATTAGAATTTTCTACTTTGTATCCTGTTACAAAACTCAAAATAGATATAAAAGAATACGATATCTTACAGCAATTAATTATTTTGTGAGTATATTTCTTGCTATTGACTTAGATCTATGTGCAAACTGTTATCTCATTAAGGTCGTATTAGTATCAGAAGACCCTGATGCTGAGAAAGACAAAGGGAAAAAGGAGAATGGAAAAACAGAGGATAAGATGGTTGGATGGATTCAGTGATTCAATGCGCATCGATTTTGAAGAAACTCTGAGAGATAGTGAAGGACAGGCAAGCCTGGCATGCTGTAGTTCATGAGATTTCAAAGAGTCTGACACGGCTTTAGGGACTGAATAATAACAACAATTAGCATCAAAGCATTGTGATACAAATGTGTCCTGGGGTCACAATGGCTTTAGTCTTCAATGTGCTTCATGGATATATGCAACAGGACTTTAGAAATGGCCTCTGAAACAAAGCTTTTCTTATGGTTATAAGACACACTCAGAAGGCTGAAGGGAAATTTCAGACTTACTTTAAAAGAATGGTTTGGCTAGCTTACTTTCCTGGGACTTATATCTTACTAGATAACCAGTTCCATTTGGGAGCTCTTTAAATATTCTGAATCAATGTTTCTTAACCTTAAAAAAAACAACTATGACCCCCACTAGGATTTGTCACTCAACTCTCTCTGTAATCCAGTTAACCCAAGCCTTACTGAGAAATGTGTTATTTCATATGCACATTGAATTAAGAGATGATTTCAGTGTTTATGCTTCCCTGGTGGCTCAGCTGGTAAAGAATCCGCCTGTAGCACAGGAGACCTGGGTTTGATCCCTGGGTTGGGAAGATCCCCTGGAGAAGGGAAAGGCTACCCACTCCAGTGTTCTGGCCTAAAGAATTCCATGGACTGTATAGTCCATGGGGTCGCAAAGATTCAGACATGAGTGAGCTAATTTCACTTCAGTATTTATTCTGTACACTATGCCTTGGGCTGGTACTTGGCAGCACAGAAGGTCTTCAATAAATATTAGCTGTATATGACTTTAACTTAGCTTCTCAATCAGGCAGGATACTGAGTAGAAAATAGGCTTTTCTGTTACTACGACACAAGCCTTTCCTTTTGACACACTGCAATTCTGCCCCCATAGTGGTTAAAATGGCTGGCCAGAGAAGAGACTTATTCTTTCTAAAATACACCCAAAGGAGGAAATTCTTGGCAAATACCATGAGAATAGAAGCCCCTTGCAGTGACCAGGGATAGAGAACAACTGACCACATCAGAAAGTTGTAAGAAAGTTAATGCAAGTGATAGAATTTCACAAACCTTTAGAGTTCACAAAAAAAGTTATCCAGGGCTCATGAGCTAATGCAGACTAACTGGTGCCTTCTGTTTCTGCTCTGCCATTATCTATCAGTAATAAATGGTTTAATCCTAAAAATATATTATGTGGTTTTCATTCTTGGCTCTAGATTACTCGTGGAGAAGACAAAATATAACCTTTAATTTGGTTTGACAAGACATCCTACATAATAAATAAATGAATTGCTACTAGTAAAATTGCACTCAAAGAATGCATTTTTGGCTCCCAAACAATCACATTCCAATTTCACTATATATGTATATAAAAATCTGCTTAAGTCAATTTGTGATATACTTCCAGAAGTATGGATCAATCATATCATACCTCAACATTTGGTAGAACTCAGTTTTATGTTTCCTTGTGCTTTATACCTGAACACACACACACACATATATATATCTTTTTCCTTCTGATTAACATATCACAGAAAACAAAAAAAAAAAAAGAAAATCTATTAGGTAGCTGATTTATATCATATAGTACAGGAATTTTTCCCCTTCTGGCCTTCCTCCAGCCTGTTCAGACCAAACCCACGTTCTTACTTCTTTTGGCAAGTAATTCTACATTCTGAAATGGTCTCTTCTCCTTTACTTTCATCCTCTGATTTTACTTTTCTCAGTAACTACTGTAGGATCCAACTGGTTTGAACAGTGGATAATGGAGATTGTAGGTGAACAATGGGATGCTTCAATTTCTCTATATCAATACTAGAGAAATTTTTCTTGGCTACTTTAATAACTCAGAGAAGTCAGAGAAAAATATCTTTGAGAAATTATTTTCAAAAGTCTTTAAATGCAATTGCTGTAAAAAAAGGTTTCGACCCATCTGAAAGGCATTGTTGATTAACTTCCTTATTGTGTTTTTCATTCCTCATGGACACAGAAGAATGAATTCCCTCATATTTGTAGAGTGGGTACAAAAGCTCGGCTAATATGGGGGTACTTCAAAGACATCCTCCCTACACATTCTCAAACAGCACTGTATGTATTACTTTGATGTAAGAGACTAAAAAACATGCTTAACACAGCTGCCTTCAGCTGCAAGCCCACATTACATGGATTTATTTATCTTTTTATTGCTGCATAAATTACCATTTCATAGGGTTGGGTTGTTCAATTGTCATCACAAATTTTATAAGCACATTTTTGAAAAACGAGGATGGATCTTTCTATGAAATACTACATATGGCATTACAGAATCATACAAATGAGTGGTAGTCTGGATAGGTCCATGGTTCAAAATAGTTTTAAAAATCACCTGAACGAAAATTTGTACTCACTCACAAAAACAAGGCCTCAGATTAAACTGCTGGCTGCAAAATGTATAATAAGCATAAGAAAAAAAGACAGCACAAAAAAGAAAAGGTAATATTTGTACATCTATACAATTAAAGAGCGCGCGTGTGTGTGTGCATGTTAAGTTGCTTCCATTATGTCTGACTCTGTGATCCCATAGACACAAAGCCTGCCAGGCTTCTCTATCCATGCAATTCTCCAGGCAAGAATACTGGAGTGGGTAACCATTCCCTTCTCCAGGGCATCTTCCTGATGTGGGGACAGAACCTGGGTCTCCAGCACTGCAGGTAGATTGCTTACTGTCTGAACCACTAGGGAAGCACATATACTGAAGTACATATATCAAAGTACTTCTATGGTGTACTACCCCAGATCTCTACATGACTTCATAGGAACAACATCTTTAAAACTAGACAACAAATATTATCAATTAGTACTAGAATAAAACATGGAGAATGAATGGCTCTTAAACATCACTGACCTGAGCACTCATCTCTGAATTCTTCCAGATAGGATGATATGTCTACAGGACAAAAGCTTTAATTATCCATGAAATATTTTAGCATGGGATATGTTCAGATATGACAGTCTCAAACTCTTCAGTTTCTATGTAGTAATCTCCTAATAGTACCAGTTTCAGAAACATACAGGAACAGCAGGACTATTCAGTTGTCTTTTCAGTACAAAATGAAGATATCTGCTGCTCTAATTACTGAGATCACTAAAGAATTTATCAGTTCATACATATTTACTATATATATGATATAGACTGCTGGGTCTCCTGCATTGCAGGCAGATTCTTTACCATCTGAAATACCATAAAACCCCACTTAGGTAAATTATGAACATAGGTCTTCATCCATGGAGAAATATCTAGAATGAAGCTCATTAACATCTTATATTGAAATATAAGTTCAGTTCAGTTCAGTCGCTCAGTCATGTCCGACTCTTTGTGACCCATGAATTGCAGCATGAGAGGCCTCCCTGTCCATCACCAACTACCGGAGTTCACTCAAACTCATGTCCATCAAGTCGGTGATGCCATCCAGCCATCTCATCTTCTGTTGTTCCCTTCTCTTCCTGCCCCCAATCCCTCCCAGCATCAGAGTCTTTCCAATGAGTCAACTCTTCCCATCAGGTGGCCAAAGTCCTGGAGTTTCAGCCTCAGCATCAGTCCTTCCAATGAACACCCAGGACTGATCTCCTTCAGAATGGACTGGTTGGATCTCCTTGCAGTCCAAGGGACTCTCAAGAGTCTTCTCCAACACCACAGTTCAAAAGCATCAATTCTTTGCCACTCAACTTTCTTCACAGTCCAACTCTTACATCCATACATGACCACTGGAAAAACCATAGCCTTGACTAGACGGACCTTTGTTGGCAAAGTAATGTCTTTGCTTTTGACTATGTTATCTAGGTTGGTCATAACTTTCCTTCCAAGGAGTAAGCTTTTACTTTCATGGCTGCAATCACCATCTGCAGTGATTTTGGAGCCCCAAAAATAAAGTCTGACACTGTTTATACTGTTTCCCCATCTATTTCCCATGAAGTGATGGGACCAGATGCCATGATCTTTGTTTTCTGAATGTTGAGCTTTAAGCCAACTTTTTACTCTTCTCTCTCACTTTCATCAAGAGGCTTTTTATTCCTCTTCACTTTCTGCCATAAGGGTGGTGTCATCTGCATATCTGAGGTTATTGATATTTCTCCCGGCAATCTTTATTCCAGCTTGTAATTCTTCCAGCCCAGTGTTTCTCATGATGTACTCAGCATAGAAGTTAAATAAGCAGGCTGACAATATACAGCCTGGACATATTCCTTTTCCTATTTGGAACCAGTCTGTTGTTCCATGTCCAGTTCTAACTGTTGCTTCCTGACCTGAATATAGGTTTCTCAAGAGGCAGGTCAGGTGGTCTGGTATTCCCATCTCTTTCAGAATTTTCCACAGTTTACTGTGATCCACACAGTCAAAGGCTTTGGCATAGTTAATAAAGCAGAAATAGATGTTTTTTCTGGAACTCTCTGGCTTTTTCAATGAAAAAGTGGATTCATTGGCAATTTGAAAAAGTGGATGTTGGCAATTTGATCTCTGGTTCCTTGGCCTTTTCTAAAACCACCTCAAACATCTGGAAGTTCACGGTTCACGTATTGCTGACGGCTGGCTTGGAGAATTTTGAGCATTACTTTACCAGCGTGTGAGATGAATGCAATTGTGCTGTAGTTTGAGCATTCTTTGGCATTGCCTTTCTTTGGGATTGGAATGAAAACTGACCTTTTCCAGTCCTTTGGCCACTGCTGAGTTTTCCAAATTTGCTGGCATATTGAGTGCAGCACTTACACAGCATCATCTTTCAGGATTTGAAACAGCTCAACTGGAATTCCATCACCTCCACTAGCTTTGTTCGTAGTGATGCTTTATAAGGCCCACTTGACTTCACATTCCAGGATGTCTGGCTCTAGGTAAGTGATCACACCATCGTGATTATCCGGGTCATGAAGATCTTTTTTGTACAGTTCTTCTGTGTATTCTTGCCACCTCTTCTTCATATCTTCTGCTTCTGTTAGGTCCATACCATTTCTGTCCTTTATCGAGCCCATCTTTGCATGAAATGTTCCCTTGGTATCTCTAATTTTCTTGAAGAGATCTCTAGTCTTTCCCATTCTGTTCTTTTCCTCTATTTCTTTGCACTGATCGCGAGGAAGGCTTTCTTATCTCTCCTTGCTATTCTTTGGAACATCTTATATTTAATAGGAGGTTATTTCTGGGTAGGGGATCTTGTATGGTTTTTATTAACTTCTTCCCATTTCTCTATATTGTTATAGTGTTTTAAACTAATGCTCATGTTAGATTTACAAAAATATAAGGAGGTATGAAAGGACAGGGTTAGGAGTCAACAACTATTTCAGGGACTTTCCTGGTGGTCCAGTGGTTAAGACTCCATGTTTCCACTGCAGGGATTTGATCCCTGACTGGATAACTAAGATCCTGCAAGCCATATGGAGTGGCAAGAAAAAGAAGAAGGAGAAGGAGGGGAAGGTGAGGAAGAGGAAGAAGAAGTAGAACAAGAAGAAGAAGAAAGGAAACAACTGTTGCAAAGCATAAACTTCTACTTATATTTACAAATGACTAAAAGGGCATATTGTACTGCAGGAAAAAAATACTTGGTTTTATAAGACCCTCCCATGTACCTTCACTAGTATTCACAAATGTACATGTGTGAGTGAACATCTATACACATTTTTTTTTCTCCTCCTTTAGGTGAAGATGAGAAAATAAAATGGACTTTAGAAACAAGCATAGCTGGTTAAAACCCCAATTCCAACCAGACTGCACAATGTTTTTGAAATACTCTGACTTTTCCACTTGGAAAGTGGAGATTCACACAGTGATTAAATCTGTGTTAAGTGTCAGTTGTGTGTTGTTGAGGATGCTGGGAATACTAATGGGAATGGGAACACTGAACACACACATGAGGAAGAAAGGCAACATGCCAAATGCTGTGACAGAAGCCTGGACGGAGGAAGAAAGGTTTGACTCTTCCTAAATCATTTAAGGAAGGCTTCACTGAAGAGGTAACATCCAAGCTTTGTCCCTTGTGATCAAGTAGGAGTAGGCCAGGAGGCTGGGGGCAGAGTAAAGATTGCGGCAGCAATGTAAGGTGTGAAAAGACAAGGTCGGGTGCCATAAAACTACAGGCAACATCCCCTAGCATAAGGGGGGCTCCCAGAGCAATGCACAGGACAGAGCTCTGACAGTGTGCCCATGCAAACCCACAGTGCCAGTTGGTTCCCAAACCTTGGGCTCCTTTTTACTCCTCCTTCGCCCTTCTATCTCCTAGCAAGCCCGCTGTCTCTTTGCTCTCACTGTTCCCCCAGGTTCACTACATGTAATTTGGCTGGGATTGCAACTGTCCAGCAAACACAGTATGTACTTCACCAGTATCACATGCTTTCAACCTCCTGACTCTAGCCTAGCTATAGACCTTGCAAATGCCCTTTACTCTCTCATGTCACTTGTAACTAGGAAGGCACAGAGAGTAACAATGAACACTTACCAAGTACCAGGCAGGGTGTGAGCTCTTCAAGTATACTGTTCCATTCGAGTCTTACAATAACCTTCTGAGATGGTACTACTACAGGCCTCTAATCCTTTATCCATAATTTTGAGATCTAAAAAGCACTGAATTTGAGGAGTTTTCCCTTAGTCTGTAGCAAATTCATTTAGATAAAACCTGAACTGAAGCATATAAGGCGATGTATCATTTTTATTCCACTTATAAATTCCCACATTGCCTGCTGTGGAAACACAAATGCATTGGTTCTGAGGCACTGCCTGAGACTTTGTTGGGGAAGTTATCTAACACTTCTAATCACTATACAATATAATCTTTCTGAAAAATTCTGAATTTCAAAGCATCGGATGTTGAATTGTATTTCTTATCATAGATAAGCAAGCTGAAACACAGAGAGGTGACGTAACTTGTCCAAAGTCACACAGCTAATATTTAGCAGACCCAGGTCTCAAACCCAAGCAATTTGACTAGTTCCTAGACTCTCTTAACCTTTTAGTTAAACTTGGTCTGAGTGTCTAATAAACTCCAAAGGCTTCCAAAGAGCTATAAGGTATGGTTAAGTCTCACTTTATTAACCTTATTGGTTCATCTGAAATAGGCTCTCATCACTTCTACAACATATTCTTTGCTTTCCAACTTCTACATAATCTTTGCTCAGATTTCCCTTTACTCCATTGCTGCTTTAATACTTCCTTCCCATCCCTTCAGGTTCAGCTTCAATGTCAGGTTTGTCACGATAATGTTCTGGTTTCCCTCAGCCACAAATGAGTTTAGTATCTCACTCTTCATAGTACTCTGTATTTCTTTTTTTAGGCATTGTGTGTGTTTTAGTCGCTCAGTCATGTCCGACTCCTTGCGATCCCATGGACTGTAGCCTGTCAGGCTGCTCTGTTTATGGAATTCTCCAGGCAAAAGTACTGGAGTAGGTTGCCATTCCCTTCTCCAGGGGATCTTCCTGACCCAGGGATCAAACTCAGGTCTCCTGCACTGCAGGCAGATTCTTTATCATCTGAGCCACCAGGGAAGCCCCTTGAATGGAACTTCATTAGGAGACAACTCTCTCCTGCAGCTGAGCTGGGGGAAGGCGAGAGGAAGCCTAATGGTGCTGGGGTGCCCTGAGAAGGAGGCCACCTCAGGGAAGCTGAACCAGAGGTGGAGGGGCCACTGAGCCTGACAATGTCCCTGAGCCCCCAGACAAATTCAACTCCATGTAACTGTTATTTGTGAACCTGTCTCCCAACTAAATTGTGCCCTCTTTCAGAGCTGGCAGCAACCATGTCCCATTCATTTTTATATCTCCAGAGCACTAGTCAAATGCTATGGATATTACCATTGTCCCATAAATGTTGGGTGCAAGAATAAAAAGAGAACCATATTTTAATTAATGAGTTTCATACTGATGTACATAGGTGACGTTCTAACACTCACACAATGACAGACTTAATCTTTCTCTTTTAAAAACATTACCATCTTCAAGTGGAACTTTCATGAAGAAAGAATTTTCTCCTGTTTCTTATGAGACTGAACTAAAAAAGCAAAACAAAAACCCCCCAGACAGGGAAAGAAAAATAAACCATTTCTACTTATGAACATCTAGACTCTAATGCTGGCTCATCACCGTAAACTTTAGTTCCCATGAAGAAATTATCCTATTAGGAAAATGAATGATATAGCATCTTATTAGAATCTTTCCATTCTGATAAATTTGGTTGGCAGAGGGAATTACTGAAAGGAGCAGTTCATATTTATATTCCGAGTATACAAATTCTAAATGCTTTACTATTAAGAATTTATTTCTAATATTTTCCAGGGGTAGGGGTTAAAATATTTGGTTTTGAGGTATCTGTTTCATATTTTATGTAAAGGATAGCTATAGGTAGAATTAGGAGGGGCTTTAAAATGGAATAATAATCTTAAAAAGGACCAGCTGATATAATAATTTGTACATGGAAATTTTGGCCTATTCCTATTTTCCTTGCAATTTTTTCTTTCAGGTTAATGATGTATATATGCATATTATGTGCTTTGAACTGGCTTTCTAGCAATGGCAATGGATTCTTCTTATTCCATCTACATTTACATTCTATTGTAAATGACTGGCTAGGATTAGGCCATCAAACAAAACAAGCTAACTGTTCCATAAAGAAATCCATCCAACAGTTCTGATCTCAGAAGTCTCCTGTTCCATTCAAAAGATTCCATTCTATTATTTTTCTGAGAAAATTTGGAACTTAAATAAGCTTGGTTAAAATATACTATTTGTGATGTACATTTTATGGCCTCTATGCTAAAATCAACTACTTCTGTTGTTGAAATGTATTTCATGGAAATACCAAAGAAGAATTTTATTCCTTTTAAAGTCAAAATCCCACGAAAACAAATCATTTTGGGTATATTTACTAACTTTCTTGGGCTTCCTCTGTGGCTCAGTGGTAAAGAATTTGCCTATAATGCAGGAGACACAGGAGACCTGGGTTTGATCCCTGGGTCAGGAAGATCCCCTAGAGGAGGGCATGGCAACCCACTCCAGTATTCCTGCTTGGAAAACCCCATGGGCAGAGAAGCCTGGCGGGCTATAGTCCAAAGGGCCACAAAGAATTGGACATGACTGAAGCGACTGAGCACGCACACGCTATCTTCCTTAGCATCTCTCATATTCGATCCATCCACCTCCTCTCTGACTTCGCTTCTGTTGCCTACCGGCTCAACATCATATCTTGCTGAACCACTGGAAAATAGTTTTAATTTGCTTCTCCTGCCTTGGATCTCTTTACCCTCCTAAGCTGTCCTCCACTTAGATGCTAGAATGACTTCTAACATGTGAACCCATTAATGTTATTTTTCGATTTAAATTTCTCCCCTGGCTTCCCATCGTCTCTAAGACGGTCAGCGGCATTGTGTGGCATACTTTCTTTCCATGCTGTGCTGCCTACCTGCTCATCTAGTTAGATGCTCCTTATAATGAAACTGTGTACAATTCATGCCAGGTTGCTTCATTCCTCCATGCCAGTGTGCCTGTTCTCTCTATCCAGAAAACAAGAAATAGCAGCAAATTTCAACATTTAACTAGCTCTCTTGACATTTGTTGATTGGCACTGGCTGGGCTTCCTAGGCGGCACTAGTGGTAAAGAACCTGCATGCCGATGCAGAGAACGTAAGAGACATGGGCTTAATCCCTGGGTCAGGAAGATCCCCTGGAGGAGGGTATGGTAATCCACTCCAGTATTCTTGCCTGGAGAATCCTATGGACAGAGGAGACTGGCGGGCTACAGTCTGTAGGGTTGCAAAGAGTTGGACATGACTGACGTGACTTAGCACGCATGCACGTACTGGTTGGTATGGAGCTTCTGGTAAACATTTAATCTCAACTCTAGAGGTCAAATGACACCACCCTAATGGAAGAAAGCGAAGAAGAACTAAAGAGCCTCTTAATGAAAGTGAAAGAGGAGAGTGAAAAAGTTGGCTTAAAACTTAACATTCAGAGAACTAAGATCATGGCATACGGTCCCATCACTTCATGGCAAATAGATAGGGAAATAACAGGAACAGTGGCAGATTTTATTTTTGGGGGGCTCTAAAATCACTGCAGATGGTGACTGCAGCCATGAAATTAAAAGACACTTGCACCTTTGAAGAAAGCTATGACTAACCTGGACAGCATATTAAAAAGCAGAGAGATTACTTTACCAACGAAGGTCCATCTAGTCAAAGCTATGGTTTTTCCAGTGGTCATGTATGGATGTGAGAGTTTGCACTATAAAGAAAGCTGAACACCGAAGAATTGATGCTTTTGAACTGTGGTGTTGGAAAAGACTCTTGAGAGTCCCTTGGACTGCAACGAGATCCAATCAGTCCATCCTAAAGAAAATCAGTCCTGAATATTCATTGGAAGGACTGAAGCTGAAGCTGAAACTCCAATACTTTGGCCACCTGATGCAAAGAACCAACTCATTGGAAAAGACCCTGATGCTGGGAAAGATCGAAGGCGGGAGGAGAAGGGAACAATAGAGGATGAGACGGTTGGATGGCATCACCGACGCAATGGACGTGAGTTTGAGTAGGATCTGGGAGGATGGACAGGGAAGCCTGGTGTGCTGAAGTCCATGCGGTTACAAAGAGTCAGACATGACTGAGCAACTGAACTGACAAGAGATCCAATCTCTGGCTTCCCTGGCTTCAGATCATTGTCGTCATGGCAACTTCTGTTGGTTCCTACCCTATATGAAAACTCATTAGGATTACCTTCATTAGTGCTTATAATCTAAACAATTAATCAGAAATGACTTTTAGGAGAAGCCTACCAGAAATAACAGATGCTGTATACACTGTTTTTGTCTAAAACTAACCCAGGGTTTAGTATTTAGCACAAAAAATTCTTAACTGCTCTACAGTAACAAAACACACTACCATAAAAACACTCATTTCTTTTTCATTCATTTAACAAAGTTTCACAGTGTAGCTAGGCTTTTTTAAATCACTATTTGGAGAAAAAAATTCAGCAAAATTTTCTTATGGAAAATGTTAGCCAACAAAGAGGCATGCTCTACAGCAGAAAGAAATTGTCAAATTATACATGAAGTTTCTTAAAATGTGTAGAATATCTTTAATTTATGCTATATATACCAAATAATAAGAGTTGATCTTTTGAAAGAAATATCATTTTTCTAAGTATATCTTTATTACCATCTAACCCTTATGAACTAAAGCTTGTAAATCCAGTCTCCTAAGATATGGAGATTTCAATAGCTTTCTATGAAAGTATCCATTTTTGACTACTTTGTGATGTTTTCTATCAAGGATAAACCACCAGCTACATTCAGAATGAAGATGTCTAAAACTACAGAGTAATACCTGATAGTAGGAGATTCAGTGTGGCTCCCTCTCCTGTTCATTCTATCATGTTTACTAAAAATAAAACTGATAGGCATATTTCAAAGCATGAATGATTTTAAAGTCCTTTCAAGTCCCAGTCATCCACAGTTTAATTTGATTCCCAATGAAATGCTACTTTACTTTTTTCCTGAAATGCTACTTTACTTAAAGGAAAAAAAAAAAGTCACTTTGCTTAATTTCTTCACCCTAGAAATATTATTTTTCCATTTAAAAAAGCCCAACCTCAAAACTATAACCATTAAAATTAAATACTATCCCTTAGGGACTTTTCTTCTACAGCAAAGACTTTGACTGTCACTTAATAAGCACACACAATGCCTCAACTGTGAGCACCAAGACAAGGAACACCTACAAGTAAGTGAACAAATCTTAAGCTACTTAATTTTCCAGACCTTGCTGCTCAGTGCCTCTGGCACTCAGTGAGTGTTCAATGAGAATATGTTGAATGAAGAATGAATGAAAATGTCTGCAGTAGCAAATGGAGGTAGTGGAATGAATAAGACTCTGTTGATACATACAATATCTTAAATTTACTCTGAAAAGAAAATAGAAATAGACCAAAACAAACCTGCTTTCCATAATTATGCTACAGTCGTTTGGCCTTTACTTTCCAACTCCTAAAGCATTTTTTAAAATATTTACTGTATTAAGTCTCAGTGCATCCTGAAGGGTAATAGCACAATTATCATTTAATCTACAAGTGGAAAAATGAAAGTATAGGGAAAAAAAAGCGAGATTGAGAGAGACACACACAGAGACCTATATTATATAGGAAAAGAAATAAACTTTCACAATGAATTCAGACTCCCACTTAAACATTCTAATTACCAGTATGGTTGATGGTTCATGGTTTGAAACCCATACTCTGGAACCAGTCTGCCTAAATTTGAGTCCTGAGTCTGCTCCTTATTAACTGTGCATGCATGTGCTAAGTCTCTTTAGTCATGTCTGACTCTGTGACCCCTTCCTTATCCATGGGATTCTCCAAGAATACTAGAGTGGGTTGCCATGCTCTCTTCCAGGGGATCTTCCCAACCCAGGGACTATGTTATCTCATACATACCATATATCTATTCCCTCATCTGATTAATAGGAATGATAATAGTACCTACTTCATAGGGTTGATATAAGGATTAAATTAATAATACATATGTAAAATGTAATGTACAAGTAGGTGACTCATTGTAAGGTCTATTTAAGTGTTTGCTAATATTATTATTCTTTCTACTAAATCAGTGAAAATTAAATTTATTTCTTGGGGGAAGGCATATATGGCAGTGGAATTATTGAAAACCAAATATGCAGCTGCTGCTGCTGCTGCTAAGTCGCTTCAGTAGTGTCCAACTCTGTGCGACCCCATAGACGGCAGCCCACCAGGCTCCCCTGTCCCGGGGGTTCTCCAGGCAAGAACACTGGAGTGGGTTGCTAGTTCCTTCTCGAATGCATTAAAGTGAAAAGTGAAAGTGAAGTTGCTTGGTCGTGTCCGACTCTTAGCGATCCCATGGACTGCCGCCTACCAGGCTCCTCTGCCCATGGGATTTTCCAGGCAAGACTACTGGAGTGGGTTGCCACTGCCTTCTCCAAAATATGCAGAACCTCAATAAATAAACAGATAAAAGGAGTTTTTACTTAAAAAATTATCTCATACATTTAAGTATATGATGCAGTCTAAAGTCAACTGTGTTCATAATGAAGATGTTTTGTCATAAAAATTTATAATTTGTAAAATGATAGTCACACACTTCTCAATTTTCATCTTGTTTTCATATTTCATTTTCGTTGCACCGTGTCAAGAAAAGTTTGATTTACACAGATAAGTAGTTTTTTTTTTTAAGTCTTCAATGAAATTGATTCAAGGGCTTGACAAAGGAATAGAAGGAACTTTTTTCCAATTATTAGAAATATTTAAAAAGTTTTTACACTCCTTGTAATAAATAAAGAAAAGAACAATATGTGCTAATAACATAGAGTCATGATGCAGCATGCCAGCCATTCACTTGTTCCTGTATAACCAACCAGTGTACAGTGAAGACAGGTGTCATTGATGCTGCCTGGCATATAACTGACTGCTGTATATGTGTGCTTGCAATAGTTAGCCCTGCCTTTGCAATTTTACATGTGCAGACAGGAACAGGGCTGGATTTGGACATGCAAGGTCATACTCTCCTAATCAATGCCATGGGTACTAGAAGTTCAAAGATAGTGTGAAGCGGTGACAGAAGACTTCTTGAGGTCTGGAAAAAAAAAAAGTTAACAGAGCAACACAGTTATTTAAGTTGGTAGTTCTCCAATGTGACTTTGGAATATAAGACATTTTAGTGATTTATTACAATTTTTAGACAGTTAAAATAGTTATAAAATAAAATTTGAATTACATGTTTGTGGAGCTCCTAAAGCACATCTGTAGAATAATTTAAAAATCACTGGACTAGGATTCTAATTACACCCAGCATATAGAAAGCTAGAGTGTCACATTCACCATAAAAAGAAGAAAAAGTAGAATAAAACATAAAAACATAACTTTATTTGAGCCCAGAAAGTTCAGAACACAGGGTAAGCAGTCTGAAATCCAAGAAGGAACAGGTTCCTCCAAGGAAATTTGGAAACTGTAGACTGGCTCACTTGTGGCAGCACACAGAGATACCACACACTACAAACAGTTAAGAAGAATTCAGCTAAATATTTAAGAAACTGCTAAAGGACAAGTATAGGTTAGACTGAGAGTACAGGACTTTTGGGAGCTGCAATCACCAGGGCATTCAAACCCACTCTCCAGCAGGTGCTCATGAGAAAGATGGGGGAAGGGTGGGAAAGAATATGAGAGAACAAGAAAAAAAATGGTCAAAATCCCCCCACCCATATAATTAAAGACATAAAACCACAGGTCCAAGAAACTCAGAGAACCCTGAGTAGGATAAGTAACAACAACTACAAAATCATATATTCAAATTTCCCAAAATTAAAAATAAAAAAGGAAATTTTTTAAGGCGGCCAAAAAAAAAGATTGTATATAGAGAGGAACAAGCATAAGAATTGTACCAAACTTCTTGCCACAAACAATGCAAGCCAGAAGACAATCAAGTGACATCTTTAACATGCTGAAAGAAAATCACTAGGCTAAGACTTTTTCTTGGAGTCTAGCTTAGATCCTGGAGAAGGGAATGGAACCCATTCCAGTATTCTTGCCTGGAAAATCTCATTGACAGAGGAACCTGGCCGGCTATAGTCCATGGCATCACAGAGAGTTGGACATGACTGAGTGTGCACACACAGCTTAGATCCAACAAGAGTCCTACTAGTAATCTGGTTGCACTTCTCATGAGGAGTTACTTTTCCCAGGTTCATTGTGTCTATATATTTGCTTTAGGCATGGCTTAATAATTTACCTAAAATATCCAATAAATAGACAACACCACAATGTTGATGTTGTTTAGTTGCTAAATTGCATCAGACTCTTTGTGACCCCATGGAAGACAGCCCACCAGATTCCTCCATCCCTGAGATTTCTCAGACAAGAATACTGGAGTGGGTTACCATTTCCTTCTCCAGGGGATCTTCCCAATCCAGGGATCAAACCCATGTCTCCTGCATTGGCAGGTGTGTTCTTTACTGCTGAGCCACCAGGGAATTCATAGTACCACATTACCATTCAATTGTATTCTATTTGTATGGTTTCTTATGATCGCTGTTTAGTTATAAACAGAGATGAGGAGTGCATGTAGGTTAAAGTATCTTTGCACTACCCTCAGATAGACTAAAAACAGCACATACAGAGCCTCACCATGTTCTACTTCTAAGTGTTTCATATTTAATAAGAGACACTATAGTATTACTGTTCGAATGCTAGCCCAAAGAAAATATACATTAATATATGTTGTTGATTTTTCTAACCTTTCTTTCTACAACTCACTGCATATTTGATTTCTACATCTGAGTAAGAATGTTACTTTTGGAATGACTCTGATACTCAGATTGCTGAAATGTCTCTTTCCCTAGACTATACTATCCAAAATAGAACTTTCTTCTTCTTCCATGTCTCCTGGTATTGCAGTCACTTTCTATCTGCTTACTCTATTTTATTATTTTTTTTTCATAGCACTTATTATTACCTGACATAGAACATCTTAAATATATTTGCCTGTCCATTGTCAGTCTCCTGTGCTGGCATCAACGGTAGGGGCTTTGTTTCTCTTGCTCAGTCACTGTTGTATCTCCAGCACTTAGAATAGTTCCTGGAACTAGTGGAATTCATTATGTATTTGTTGAAAGAGCATGTGCAAACGATTGGGAGAATACATGAACGAAAAAAGCACAATCCCTTTTGCCTGAGGAATCTGGTAAACCTGGGATGGGAAAGAGCAGAAGTAGGTAGAAGGTGAATGGCTGCTATTTGAAAGGGGCTTCACTGATCTGTCTAGTCAAGGCTATGGTTTTTCCAGTGGTCATATATGGATGTGAAAGTTGGACTGTGAAGAAAGCTGAGCACCGAAGAATTGATGTTTTTGAACTGTGGTGTTGGAGAAGACTTTTGAGAGTCCCTTGGACTGCAAGGAGATCCAACCAGTCCATTCTAAAGGAGATCAGTCCTGGGTGTTCATTGGAAGGACTGATGCTAAAGCTGAAACTCCAATACTTTGGCCACCTGATGGGAAGAGTTGACTCATTGGAAAAGACCCTGATGCTGGGAGGGATTGGGGGCAGGAAGAGAAGGGGAAGACAGAGGATGAGATGGCTGGATGGCATCACCAACTCGATGGACATGAGTTTGAGTGAACTCCGGGAGTTGGTGATGGACAGGAAGGCTTGGTGTGCTGTGATTCATGGGGTCACAAAGAGTCGGACACGACTGAGTGACTGAACTGAACTGAACTCACTGGCTTCAGCTAAGATGTCCAGCACAGACTGTGGAGCATTAGCAGACATTCAATATTATTAGTTATAATTACCAATTGTCCTTATCTCATGAACTCCTCTTAACAAAGTGGTGAGGACCATTTTCTGGTTTTGCAAATTCATAAAAGTCCAACAACACATTGATGTTTACAGAGTAAGGAAGTGGTTGTGCTGAATCTACCCAGATGTGGCAGGCACCAGAGCCCATTCCCAGAGGTGGGAAAGAGAACATTAAACTGTTGACTGTCTATTTCCTTGAAGCTTGCTTCGTGCATTCATTACTTCATCTTGCTTCCTAAGGGCTAAATTATGATCTTCAGTTGAATAAAACTGAATGAATTTTTTATTATATGTCTTTACTCTAAATTTGGGTTTTTATTCTTGTTTCTAATTTGTTTGAGTTGACAGTGATAACTTTAAAGTCAACAAGATTAAAAAAAAAAAAGGACTTTAGTAAAGTTACCAAAAAAAATTCAGTTTAATGAAGCCCACTAAAAACTGCAGGTCCACACCATAATAAATCAATGTCGTGCTTGAAAGTACAAACTGTATATACTGGCACCCAATTCAGCTAAGATAAAAATGACAAGTACTTCAATGATAAATTGTCCTCTCCGTATTATCCAATGGAAATATTCAAATTGTCCAATACCTACAAGCAACTAGAAGGATTGAGTTTAACTTTCAAATTAAAAGGACATTAAGATGGAGCACAGTCCCTCAATCTGTCTCTGAAAAATATTCACAGAACCTTCTTGGTCTTAAAGCTTGGGAAGAATAGGGTATGTTTTCAGATAGCAATTCAGCCAGCTATTACAACTGCAGACTATAAGACACTGAAGGAGAAACTATGCAGGATCTCTTAACAGTTGCCTGTGGTGGTGGTTTAGTCGCTAAGTCATGTCCGACTCTTGCAACACCATGGACTGTAGCTTGCCAGGCTCCTCTGTCCATGGGATTCTCCAGGCAAGAATACTGGAGTGGGTTACCATTCCCTTCTCCAGGGGATCTTCCCAACCCAGGAATCAAACCCAGGTCTCCTGCATTGCAGGCAGATTCTTTACTGATTAAACTATGAGGGAAGTCCTCTGGTAGCTTCCCTTGAGAAGGGAAGCAATTAACAGTTGCTTAACAATTACATATTATCAGTCAAGGAGAGCTAAACTTTGAGCAAACCTGCTCTCTGCCTCCTCCCTGGACCACAAAGCTCGGCCTAGGTAAAAAGGTACTGAATATATGACAGGATATCTGCATCCCCAATCTGTTTTCCTCATTGTTCCCCAAACTGGGAAAGATGTGTACTGAAAAAGAGGTTTAAGTCCATTTATCTCTTATAAAGTGTGTAGTGTGTTCCTTATTCCCTTTACCATGGTGGGATTTTGCTTTTCAATCTATGAGCTACCTATAGGATGTGAGTATGAATTCTATAAGGCATGAGGCGAGATGTTGATAAGTTCCACACAATAAAGCAGATAATAGATGTCTACCAAGACTTGGCAATACAATTTGAATATCTACCCACTGATATCAATAAGGAGTTCTCAAATGAGTATTGAAAATTTATTAACACACCCACTAACTCCTATAGAGATCACAGGAAGAGAGAGAACATTTTTATTTTTTTCCTTTACGCTCTGTGTACATAATGCTCTTAAATTCCATGAAATTCATTGAGTTCTAATACCGATCTCCAAATCAGCTTTACCATTCAGGTGGCCCCATTCTGCCCTTCAACTTTCTTAACAATTGTCATTTCATCCACTATGCCTATAGTTCTGTACCCAATTTTGTGAATAGATAAAAGAGAAGCCTTTAGTAGTGTCTGCCCCAAATTCTTTGGCCAGTTTCTGGCTCTCAGCTTTGATTGCCAAAGGCGTGAAGATCAAAAGATGTTCTCTGCTGAAGTGTTTATTGCCCTGTAACATATCCTCTGACAACAAAGGAGTTCTTTATTTACATCTAAGATGAAAGAGTAAGTTACAAAGTAAAAGGCCTACATTAGACAGATGCAAGTGACAGAATTTGCTTGCCCCAAGAAATCTGCTTGCCTCAAGAAAATTCACATCATTAATATTAATATAAAGTCAACCTAAAAGTCCTCCAGAGCAAAATATACCTCTCAGGGAGGAGGTGCAGCTCTGGCTTTCTGAGGGATTTCCTTGGCTTCACCCATAACTTCAATCTCCCCCAACAGGGTGGTGACATGCGCTCGTTTCACAAGCACAGCAACATCTCGCGACAGCCCTGGAAACATGAACCACTATTTACACTGGAAAGAATGACTGGGAGCAGCTATGCCCAGCAGCAGACAGCACTTGAGGCAGAAAATGGGGCTGTGTCGCCAATCTGTTATTATGGTAATAACTAATGGAGAGGAATAAAATGGATTACCAGTGCTAAATCAAACTGGGAGGTTTGTGATGCTGCTGCAGGACATTGGCTTCTCACAGTTTATGATATCATCAGGCTTCCTGGTGAATTTACAGTCTGGTAATCCTGCCATGGCATTAGTTTTCCACATGCAAATCCTTGGAATATAAGTCAAGTCTGCAAATGAACAGGACTAGGGAACTCCATTGGGCCAAGTTTATTTCAATCTCAGGGAAAGCTAAGACTGGTTGTCTTCCTGTTCCTTGCCATGTTTATTAAGCCCGTGAAATGAATTGTTTGAGGGGCATCTTTTCCCATGCTTTGTATATTCGTTGATTCTTAATATGTCTATGCAATATTGTTCTGTTGGTCTCAGAACCAGGCCCCTTCCCATTAATAACATTAGCACTGATTCACCCACTTCTCAGCTAGACTGCATTATCTATGTTACCATTTTACCCATTTGTTGACTATATTTCTTGTTGGTATGCTAGTTATATGCTTAATTCACAGTTTCCATCTAGTCTACAAAACCTTGGCCAGGAACTAGGTCTACATAATTAACTTGTACCAGACCCACCAAAATAGTATACAAGAGGCTTTTTAGGATGACTTAAATTCAGTACCTCCAACGTGATTATTCAGTCATTCATTCATGCTAGTGTTTAAAAAACAAAACAAAACAAAACAAAACAGAGTGTTGCTCATCATCCAAATATGTGAAGGGTTAAATCTCATCCCACTGATCCCTGAGGGGAATTCAAGTTGGGGTGGAGGTAGGGAGGCACAGGTTGAGGTATTCTATGCTAAGGATAAAAGGCCCTTAGATAGTTAAGATGTATATCTCAGGAGGAATTTCAATGACCCAAGATTCTTGCATCTTCCCCCACACACAGAAAAGTACTAAAATCATTAACTTCAGATATCTGTTTTTCCTAATTAGCAGTAATCTTTTATCAGAGATGTGTGTTTGACTACTTGTTTCCTTTCCTATCTCTTTGGGGGAATTCCTCAGAGCCATCTCTGAGGCTGTTTCTCAGGCCACAGTGCTCAGAAAGAACCTGAATAAAACTTGAACTCACAACTTTCCTTTTGCACATTTTTCTTTCAGTGAGCACTAGGAAGCTGCTCTTCCCCCTTTCATGGGAATGATGTTACAGGGAGAGGGCTGCTCTCAGCAGCTGGAAGCTTATTGGCTGTCCCAGACTCTACTCTGGACCCTTGCATGATTCCACAGGGTGAGGCCCTCAAGAAGGCACCTAGCCCAAAGCTCAGGTCCCTGTCTCCACATTCTGGTAGTAACATAGATCAAGGAATGGCCACAGGGTAGATACTGATAGAGGTAATGGCAATTTTAGAAGTGAATCTCAGAAATACCAGGGAATACTAACATATTTTCACTTGCATCTCCTATGACACCTGGTTCCTGAATCCCAGACCTGTATTTTTACTTGGATTCTAGAGGCATCTTGCACTCAACATACAGAGAAAGAGGATTCCTTCTAAATCAACTTCTTTTCTTGCATGGTGATCTTAGTTGCTGATTTAAGGAATCCACACTCTCTTAGGCACCAAAATCTGCCAATTCTTGCTGTTAAATACCTTGGGGAATATACCCATCCTTTTTAGTTACATAGCTAGGATCATTGCCAAGTCCTATTCCTTCATATACAGGCTTCCCAGGTGGCTCAGTGGTAAAGAATCTGTCTGCAAATGCAAGAGACAGGAGACATGGGTTTGATCCCTGGGTCCGGAAGATCCCCTAGAGGAGGAAATGGCAATTGTACTCCAGTATTCTTGCCTGGGAAATCCCATGGACAGAAGAGCCTGGCAGGCTCCAGGCCATGGTCACAAAGAGTCGAACACAACTAAGCCCCTGAGCACTCAGGTGTTCCTTCATATGGATAACTGCAGCAGCTTCCTAACTCAATTTCCTGCCTCTAATCTTTCCCCCCTTAAACTGCATTTTTACATTTATCTACAGTTGAGCCTTGAACAACAAGGGGGTTTGGGGAATTAACCCTCCCCATAGTCAAAAATCTGCATTTAACTTAACAGCCCTCCATATTTGTAATCACTCCACATCCACATTTCTATGACTGTAGGTTCAACCAACTGCAGATCATGTAGTACTGTAGTACTTACTGCTGGAAAAAAAAAAAAAATCCATGAATAAGTGGATTCAGGGAGTTCAAACGGTGTTGTTCAAGAAGCACCTGTATAATTTGTTCATGGTATTTCGCTGCTTAAAATTGTTCCAATGGTTGGCTACAACATGGAGGATAATTTTTCAGTTCTTCAAACTGGCAAAAAGTCTTTCAAGACCCACCCCCGCTTCTGGCTGAACCTCTATCACTCCCTCTTACAAACTCTACCTCTCCCAATATCCTGACTGATGTCCTATATATAGCATGCCTTGTCATTTTCTGAATGAATTCTTTGCTCTTTCTCAAATTCCTATGACCCTGTAAATAAAATGTTTGGAATTCTCCTCCATCAACTAGTAAACTCCTTCTAGTTTACTAGAAAATCAGGGACATGTTAGTTTCAGTTAGATAAGGAGAGAGAGGCAACACTAGGTCTGAGAGTGAAGGAGAACACAATATAAGGGTGGGGAAGCCCAGAGCATGTTGGTATGAGATTCTGTGAAGGACTAGACTGTGTTCATTTGCTTTATGGCAGGGGTCCCAACCCTGGGCCAAGGATCAATACTGGTCCATGGCCTGTTCGAACCTGGCTGCACGGCGGCGAGTGAGCAAGCACAGCTTCATCTGTATTGACAGTCGCTCCTCATTATTCGTATTACTGCTAGAGCTCCACTTCCTTTCAGATCAGCAGTGGCATAATAAATGTAATGCACTTGAGTCATCCTGAACAACCCCTTGCCCCAAGCTGGGGAAAAACTGTCTTCCATGAAACTGGTCCCTGGTGCCAAAAAGGTTGGGGACTGTTTTGTTGTTGTTGTTGTTTAGTTGTTGAGTCCTGTCTGATTCTTTTGTGACCCATGGACTGTGGCCCGCCAGGCCCTTCTGTCCCTGGGATTTTTCCAGGCAAGAATACTGGGGTGGGTTGCCATTTCCTTCTTCAGGACTGCTGCTTTATGGCATCTATCTCAGTTTATTATACACTCGAGAGGAGTTCAGTCTCATATCTCTCACTCCCTGCTCAAGTTTAAAGGGCAGTGGGGGAAGGGTGGGCATTCTCTATTGAAAGACAGACTGCAAGCTCTAGAGCCAGACTGCCAAGGTCTGTAGCTGGGCTCAACTTCTGTCAACTTCTCTTCTCCACTTATCCCCACCACTGCTATTAATACTTATCAGAGGACCTTGGGCAAGTTTCTTATTATTCCTGTGGTTCTGCTAAATGTGTTTAATTACTAAATGGTAATCTACTTGAGAAGGTGGCTGAGAGAATGAATGAGCTAATACATATACAAAATGAGGCTGAACAGTATGAAATTACCCTGGTGGCTCAGACAGTAAACAATCTGCCTGCCAAAGGGAGGAGGCCTGGGTTCGATCCCTAGGTTGGAAAGATCCCCTGGAGGAGTGGGCATGGCAACCCAACTCCAGTATTCTTGCCTGGAGAATCCCATAGACAGAGGAGCCTGGTGTGCTACAGTCCATGGGGTCACAAAGAGTTGGACACAACTGAGTGACTAAGCACAGTACAGTGCGTGAGGTTGAATAGGATGAAAATTACCATTTTTATAGATAAAAATGCCCAAATCTCAGCAAGTGCATATGGTTCAACCAAATATTTAAAATAATGTCTAATGAACAGTACACAGTACACACCCCAAAAATGTGAATATTTCTTCTCATAGATGCTTCTAAACAAGCTGTTGAGATTTTTATCACCCAATGGCCTTTTCTCAATGATGTCCTCTTATACTCATCTCCTGGTTCCTTTAAAACAAGACTAGGCCACTTGGCTACAAACTTTAACATATCCCTTGTCAGATCACATCCTGGATGACTTCAGTAACCATCTAAAAAACCTATCCAACTCCTTACCTTCTTCAGCTCCAGGCTCACCCACATCAAGGTCACCTGAAATAAATCATCAGGTGGGGCTCACTTGCCATCCCATATCCAGAAATGATGACAATCTCTGATCCTTCTAGTCTTCAGCTTTAACTACCTCCTTTCTTCAGTCCCTGGATAACCATAGTTTTCTGACCCCTCGCCTGGTCTCACTGCTTTACTCAGCTGGGACAGCCTGGCTCATCACCCGAACCACCCAACAAAAGCTTCAACTACATTGGACCTCACTTCACTTGTTTAACAAAATCTCAACACAGAATCAATTCAAAAATATACTTTCTATATTTCATGACCCAGCTTTTAAACACAGTTGGGGAAAATCAGCTTTCAGATTGATGCCACTATAAATCTGCAGCCCTCAATCTCTGCTCAGTCTCTCACTCATCCTTGTTTAGCTTGCTATTATTTTACTTAGCAACATTTCAAAATTGTCATTATGCTCAAGACTCCAGCCAAAGCCACATCCCTCTCCGCATATGACATCATCTTCTACTTCAAGGAGACAATTACACACACACATAAACACACATACACATATGTCAGCATCTGCCTCTTCCTAGATATCTCTGGACCCATTCTTAGACTCTTTCTTCCTGTTCGGAAGATGATGTATCCCTTACTCTGCTTCAAGGCTCTGCTCTCTACACATGGCCCCAATCTCCTTTCGTCTCTCTGAGGATCTTGTCCTATCAATCATCTCGCCTTTTCCCTAAATATTCAACCTACTTGCTTTTTCCCTTAAGCCTAGAAGCCTACATAAATCTTTCATCATATTAAATTTTTTCTCCTTCTTGAACCTGGTTGCCCCTCCCAGGAACCATCCCCTTCCTTCTCCTCTTTTATTCCAAGTGATCTGAAAGAGAGGTCTGCACTCACTATCTCAATTTCCTGACTCTTTCCATTTATCTTACAACAAACTATAGTCTGACATCTGCCCTGTCCATTGCGCTGAGAAACTTTTCTCATGAGCCCGCCGAAGAACTTCATAATGCCATCCTGATGGGCAAGGACCAAATGTCTGTTTTCTCTGCTTTTTCTTTCCAGTCTCCCTCATGGGTTCCTTTTCTTCTTTTTTAAAAAATTTTATTTTATTTATTTTTAATTTTTGGCTGTGCTGGGTCTCCACTGCTGTGCAGGATTTTTCACGTTGCAGCAAACTGTGGCTGTTCTCCAGCTGTGGTGCTTGGCTTCTCCTGTTGCAGAGCACCGGCTCTAGGGCGCTCGGGCTTCAGTAGCTATGGTATGTGGGCTCAGTAGTTGTGGTTCCTGGGCTCTGGAGCACACGATTAATAGTTGTGGCGCATCGGATTAGTTGCTCCATGCCATGTGGGATCTTCCTGGATCAAGGATCGAACCCATGACCCCTGCATTGGCAGGCGGGTTCTTTACCACTGATCCTCCAGGGAAGTCTGGTTCATCTTCTTTTGTTTGCCCTTGAATGCATTTGTCAAGGCTTCTCCATTGGTACTTTACTCTGCTCATGCTACATACTCTACTTGTATAATTTCATTAGCTCTTGATTTTAAATATCATTGATAAGGGGTGACTTCCAAATCTGTATTTCTAGTCCAGAGTCTCTTCCAATGCCTGTCACATTTATTTACTTGGAAAACCCACAGGGACTTAAACCCAACATGTTTTTCATTCAGTCTTTAAAAAAATATTTATTGATGACCCACACTTCATGCTAGTATTTAGTAGTAAATAAGACAGCAAGATAGGCCGTTTATCTTAAGCACTGTTTCTCACTCCCACTTCTAATTAACTTTTGAAAAATGAAAGTGTTAGTTGCTCAGTCATCTGACTTTTTGCTACCCGATGGACTGTAGTCTGCCAGGATCCTCTGTCCATGGGGATTCTCCAGGCAAGAATATCTTCCCAACCCAGGGATCAAACCCGGGTCTCCCACATTGCAGGCAGATTCTTTACCATCTGAGCCACCAGGGAAGCCCTAATTAACCCTTAGGCCATAATGATACAAGATTTTCTGTAGTCTGCCATTCTCTGTTGAAGGAAGGGTAAACACTGGGGGCCTGTGAATATTTGAGCCTGGAATTTTGGTTTTGCGTTCTTTTCAATTTTTAAGACTTTAAGAGAAGTCTTGCCCTCCAGAAGCCTTCTCTAAATTCCCAACCTGAGCTAAGTACCCTTCAACACTGCACTGGCTAGGGTGTGCTAAAACTATGTATTTGCATATGTGTTCCCCACTGGATCTCCAGGGCAGGAATGATGGCTTGGGATTACTCATCTAAATGTAATCTTTCCCCTCTTCAAACACCTGAAATACTGTTATGTGTTTCTAACTCTCCCCAGTATGGCGGCACGTATCAACTTGTAAATCTCATTCTCCACCACTTGTTAATAATACCAGTTAACTTTCTTGAGTACGCTCTGCCTCTTTCATTCTCTACACTGCTCAAAATGATATATATAATGGACACTCAAGAAACAATGGCTGAATTGAGCTGAAATGAACAGAGAAAACATTCTCATATTATCCTTTTCTGTGTCTGGAACCCTTTAGTGGCATTGTGTAGTCCAGGGCTGATTTTCTAGGTGTGTTTCTGCCTCAACCAAAGTCCCAAAGTGCTATCAAATGTGTTTTGATTGTCCTTCAAGAACTGGATAAGTCCCAAGAGACTACCCTGATAGCATATACGCTGCTGCTAAGTTGTTTCAGTCGTGTCCAACTCTGTGTTACCCCATAGACGGTAACCCACTAGGCTGCCCTGTCCCTGGGATTCTCCAGGCAAGAATACTGGAGTGGGTTGCCACTGCCTTCTCCAGATAGCGTATATAGAATCTCCCATTCATGTATATGGACTCTTGTGTTTTCTCAATTCACAAAAAATGGAGGAAAGATGGAACTCTTATGGAATAAAAATTCATTTGGCCACTGGATCACTATGTACCATATGTCCTCCTGCAATACATTGAATTCAGACTCTTATGATTTAAGTTCACTTCCAAAAAATGAATACTTGTATTTATTTCTCACAAGAAGCTTCATTCTCAATATACATAAAATGCTTTGAGCTCTCCATGAAAGGAATGACGTAAACACAGGACATTATTACTAACATTCTCCTCTAGATAACCTCATGAGGTAAGTATTAATGTCAGAGGGAATATTATTTTACAGGTGGATAAGTCAGTTGACTTGCTCAGAGTCAAAGGTAGTAGTAAGAGCCAAGAATGTACTCCAAGAGTCCTATGCTTATATTTATTGCCAGACCTAATCCAAGCTTTTCAATAAGTGTTCCTTCTTGTGTGAAGAGAATCTAAGAACTTTCTCTCTGCTTCTTTTGACTGTTTTTGCTCTATCCCTCTTTCCTTCTTATCAATTTTCCTTCTCAAAAGAGAATGCAATGGTCACCTAGCAGTCATCCAACCCCCCACCTGTGTAGCATCTGGTATAATACAGAGGGTCTGTCAGGCTTACTCCATCTCACCTCTTATCCAGGGCTCCCAATCAAGGCAGCTCAGAGATTTGCCAGCTTGAGTTAATTCAGTTCTAATAAATTGCTCTGTCGTGCAAGTATGGCATGCTCCACTGCATTCATCCTTCAGTTACATCTCATGCAGGTGGCCTGCATAAATTAACAGTGATCCCACTTTTCAAACAGCTTTTCAAATCTGACACACCACATTTATTAGGACAATTCTGACTAAGTCTTGATGGTCCCTGTACAATAGAAATCATTCATGGAGAAGTAGAAATCTGCTAGACTGAATTATGTCTAGATCCATGCTCTCAAACTTTACAGAGTCAAAAAAGTCACTGCTGTCTGGAAGGATGCAGGCCTTAGGCTGAGAAGGAAAAAGAATAAAAAGTGGAAAAAGTAAAGAAGATGAGATGAACAACACTTTTCGTGGTAATAAACAACAACAAAAAACAACAAAAAAGCTGATAACTTGTTTCCTATATTTAAGGAGAGCTGCAGAAATTAAAATGTTAAAGTGCTATAGCTGATCAATGGTTTGTTTGGATTCTGGGAGAAGGGCACACATATCATTTACTTATAAATTATTAAGGGCCCATTGTATACTTTACACTGGGGATACAAAGATAAATAGAAATGTGAACTATTACTATTCACTGTGATAGTAGCTATAATTGCCATTAGGCATTTTTGTACACAACAGAAACAGAGAGGAGGGAAACTGAAAAGTCATTATGCTTTCACTTGCTCTTTTTTGGAGAAGGAAATGGTGACCCACTCCAGTATTCTTGCCTGGAGAATCCCAGGGACAGAGGAGCCTAGTGGGCTATAGTCCAAGGGGTCGCAAACAGCCAGACATGACTTAGTGCCTGAGCATAGCATATTGTCTTTTTTAACCCCAATCCAAGTAGGCAGCACCGTCTAAGATGAAGATATGTAACCTACAGACAACAGACTTGGTCTCACTGGGATAAACACCACATCCCTCCTCCCTAATTGTTGGCATATGATCATAACATCCACTGGTGTGCTGGTAAATGGTTAACAACTGGCTCTCTGGGAAAAAGTTGATTTGCTACATTTGTTGATTTCCATGGTGCAAATATTCCCATGATGGCTGATTTCAAGCTATCAACATGACATCACTGAAAACAGAGCTGGGAAGGGAAGAGGCATAAATAACCTTGAGAGCACAGTGTAGTAAAATTAAGTGACGAGTTTCAGCATTTCTTAGCCCTGTTTGCAAGAATGTGCCCATTTATTTGAAGTTAAAATTATTTAATTTTTAATAACGACTGTGCTTAACAAAGCTTGCTGCTGTGAGTCAGTAAGGACCAGCTGCAACATACCATTGGACTGATACCCTTGGCATGCCAGGGGCAGGGGCAGTGATCCAGATCCATGTTTACCAAAATGCTGTGCCTTGCTTCATTCCTTGCTGTCCTCTTCCCATCTTACCCCAGACCAAGATAAGAAACAGCTATTCCAGGTGGCACTCTCTCCACCCTCTTCTCTGCCTCCAATGTACCTTCAATAATGTGCACCACCCTCCACAGGAAGAGAGACTTCACATCCCGGTACTGAATAGCAGACTGCATTTGCTGATCACTAGTAAGTTTATAGGTGAAGGTGAAGTCGCACAGTCATGTCAGGCTCTTTGCGACCCCATGGACTGTAGCCTATCACACTCCTCCGTCCATGGGATTTTCCAGGCAAGAACACTGGAGTGGGTTGTCATTTCCTTCTCCAGGGGATCTTTCTGACTCAGGGATCAAACCCTGGTCTCCCACATTGTAGGCATACACTTTACCATCTGAGCTACCAGGGAGGTCCCATTAACTTTATAAACATTTACCAAATGGGCTCTTGTTATTACTGCTCTTCAATGCCCTTCTCTCCCTGTTTACAGTCTGATTCAAGATGCCAGCATATTTAAGTGGCACTTTCAAGGTTTAAAGTGAGTCAGTATTCTTAGTCTCAGCAGATTTTCAGGCAAGGTGTGATGGAGCATGCAGAAAGGAAGGGCCACTGGTGGGGGAACCTACTTCACTCCAGAAGATTTGTCCAGAGTTTGACCATTTTAACTCCAAACCCCTTTCAAGTTCCTAAGCCCAGCCTCTGCAGTCGGCTTAGGTGCCCTCTCAATCTACTTCTGAGATAAGAAACAATTTCTCTAAGGACTCATTTATCCTATAAACTGTGAAAATTTTATTTAGCTGTCTTAAGAGATATCATGGAGAGATATCCCTATAAATAGCCATTTATCTGTTAAAATACAAAAGTATCCAGAAAAGCACCTGAGACAAATTCAGAGCTACAAATTATTTATCTCAGTTCTAAAGGTCTGGAAAATCAGTCACAACCTTCAAAGGACAAGGTCCTACATCCACAGAACACGTATGATGCTGGACAAAGCATGTGCCACGTACCTGACTGAGCAACACAGATAAATGCAACAGCCTGCACTGATAAAAATGAGTTCTAACCTTCCTTCTCTGATTAAAAAAATTACATAGTGCCCCATAGATGAAGAATACAAGAAAGAAGGTCATGAACTGCTTAGCCTCAAAAGAAAAATAACTGACCCATGTATTCGTTGTTTCACAATTTAAGCTTATACCCTTAATCTCATGGTGGGGACTTAGTGATATGTTTGGACAGTAAGATTTATATTTTTTCACCACCACAGTGAGAAGCCTGCAACTACAGAGTAGCCATCACTCACTGCAACTAGGGAAAAAGCCGGTGAGCAACAACAAAGACCCAGTAGAGTCAAAAATAAATTTCATCAGAAAACATGGGTCCGAGTGATCTACTGTTAATTTAGGGAAGCAGTTTCCAACTGTTGCTGGAAACTCAGTGGATGAGAGAGAAGTGTATGAAGATAGGAAGATCTGATCCCTGGATCTGCTTGGCAGTGCCTGGGCCAGTGAGTACCCTTAGGGGCTCCTCGCTTCAGCTGCCCTTCAAAAGCCTTCATTTTTTACCCTAATGTCCTAAATAAACATCACCCTTTTCTCTGTGAGCCAAATTGGGAAATAATACCAGGCTGGGAAGCACTAGCTTAGTGAATACTGGCTTCCTATGGGTGCTTGGCACAAACCCAGGTCACTGCAAGAATTTGACTCATTAGCTGTGCCAGCATGTCAGGGTGCAAAGAGCTGAGGTGGGAATAAAACTTGGGTTGTGGCTAAGGCTTCCTCGCTGCTGAGCCCTGATGCCTTAGCAGATCACTTTAAATGTCAGGACCTCAAATGCTTCAGCTGTAACAAGCTGACTGGCGTAGATCCCTGTGATGGTGAGCACCATAAACCTTGTACTGGGCTAGGTGTGGGAGGGGTAAACTTAAGAGGAAACACAGATGCTGACCCTTATCTTAAGGAAGCTGCAATCAGCTAGAGTTAAGATCATCAATAAAGATAAACAGCAAAGAGTAAATATAAAATCTAGCTGAACTATAATGAGTTTCGAGGCCTGAGAATTATCATGGCTTATAATACCTCAATGGCATTTTCCACTGGGCACATAAATCTATAGAGTAAAATTTGCATCACAGACTAGTCTATGACCTCTCATTTTATTTTGTCATGCAACAGAATAAACAGCATGTTCAAATATTCAAACGTGTGCTCCAAGATTACAAAGTCATGTGAACTTAAAAAATCAGCTTCACCTTGGCTGTACCTAGGAGTTCTGACCTGACCTATCTAACATTTTCATTATGACATACTTAATTAAGTTATTAACAGACTGGTATATGTTCAGATAACACTGACCAAGTCATGGATGAGTGCCAAGAGTCCTCTTCTGAAAAAAAATTTTAAACATTTTAAACATCCTGTTCATGGAACATTCGTCCTTTCATGCAATTGCTCCTGCCTCACTTCTTTCTGGACCCACTGGATCCTTACGCATCAGCTCACAATCTAATTTCACCTCTTTTCCTATCCAGCACAGGCTTGATGCATCATCACTTCAACCTCTCTCTTACTTACTTTCATCCCTTCTGTCCCCTAGAAACACTTGTCTGCACATATTCAACATGGGGCAGCTATACATTCATGGTTACCAGCACGGGCTGGCCTGGGAATTCTGTATCTTTAGAATTAAGGGTATTTCAAACTTTCTCTGGTTTACTGTTACCCTAATTCTCCTACTCTCCCTATGCAGGCTAAACCCTCTTTGAAAGTGGCAGGAGGCAGGGAGGTCAACTGAGGTTGCGGGCAACCATAACTTCTAGTGAGACACATTCAGGGCCAACCCCTGAATGCCATCAGCAGAGTGGTCTCCTCCATACAGTAATCCCTGTGGATTAGGTATGAAATGTGGAGTTATGAATACTTGCTCTGTTTATTCTGGTCATGACCACACCAGCAAGTGTGTGTGGTTGCGACCATCAACAGCAGGCAGGAGCCATTTCCACAGATGTTTTGAATTGTGCAGGCTTCCTTTACCTAGAACTTACATCTTTCTCCACATGCTCTTAGGGCTTGAAATCAAATCCTAGCTCTGCCACTTAGCTTTCTATCCTCTGGCAAGTTATTTAAACTCTCTGTATCTAGGGATAACACTTAACTTGTAGAGTTAATGTGGGCATCAATTTTGTTACTATTAACAGGGCCAAGCCCATACTAATATAGAAATGTTTGCTATGATTACTCTTGTTGTCCTATGTATAAGAGTCATCCACATTTTCTCACAGTCATTAGAATGTTACAACTGTCTTATCTCTTTCCTCCTCTTTTTTCTCCAAATCCAGTTAGAGAAATGGTCTTGCTACTGAAAGATCCATACCTGTCTAATCCTGATGACTGGTGACATTCTTTCTCTAACAACAAAACATAATACTCAAAATATTTCCAAACCTGTATGACCTCATACAGAACCTGTTATGTTCCCATAGTTGTTGGGTAACCAAGAGAACAATAAATAGTCTTCCTAATCAGGACAATCTCTCCTGCAATGTCTGATTCCATCCCCCCACCCTTCCATCTCTTAGCTCTGCTTTCTGCTTCCAGCACTTCTGCATTTTCATCTCCACTCACCACCTCCCCATTTACTCCCCATTTCCGTTCATTTACCTGAACAGAACTACTCTCACTTCCCGTTCAGCATTTCTGGCAAGCTGGTTCTTTTACCTGAACCCCTTTCTTCACCTCATTCACACTGCTTCCTTGGGACACTCCTTGTACTCTTCTGGACTTCAATTACACAAGGCCTCACCAGAGAACTTTCCTTGACAAGTTCGATCTCCAATCAGCAAGGCTGAATTTGGTGCTCCTCCTATACCCCTTATCACTCTATAATTAATTAGACCAGAAGTTCCCTAAGGGCAGAGATCACAACAGCTTCCCTAGTTTCTGCATCTAACATATACATAGTTTGTACTCTACCAATGGACAAATGAACTATAATGTAATACTTTCACACACCTATGGATGTGTGACACCTAAAAAGGGAATGGGGCAAGATCACTGTCATTGTCTTCAAACACCTACAAATATCATGGAAGGAGAACAATTCTTTCCTGTAGCTTCAGAGAGAGACATCCAGAGTAACACTGTTGACTCTGGGGAGTCACATGTCAAAACAACACAACAAACAACTTTCTAAAATGTCAAGCATGAGACACTCTGGTCAGTATTCAGCTGCATATAGTTGGACAGGTTTATGTAGGAGCTGGCAAAATGAACTGGGTGATGCCTAGTCTCCTTGCAATTTAAGACTCTGACTCACAAAATTCTACTTTTGGCACCTGGGCATGCATGTGTAGGATAAGAGTCATGCTGAATATATAAAAGAGATCAAAGGTTATATATTAATGTCACCACAAGACTGCCACACCATGGAGTACTGGGCAAAGGAATAGTCAGAGAAGTTTAAATAAAACAAAGTAATCCAACCCAAAGCCAGCATTCCAATTCAGGGGACAAGCCTAGAGAGGGGCAAAGCCAGGTTCCCTGGGGCACTCTCCACACCACCGCCCTCATCCTGGAGGAGGCAATTTAACTTTACAACTTTCGAGAAACTTCCCATTAGAAGTGGTTTTAACTTTAGATTTATTGCATTTTCCAGGGTTACGTCATTTGGGCTGTGCACAATCCAGAGTGACTCCAGGGGCTACACTGTAAACTGTTACAATAAATATTAACGAAGAGTAGGCCTGATAAAACCTGTAATCTGCACACACGCACCCACACAAAAAGGGACTTTTCACCTTATATGGTTACTTTAAAAAACTGACGCTTTTTCCGTTCCACTTTGTTGGTCTGCCAAACACACAGAGTACATCTACTTTAAAAACACCAATTAAAAATATTAACAACACAAAAATACATAAACCGTGGTTCAGAGCCAAGGGCACATAAATCGACATGGATTCAGATGGTAAGTAAACATAAAATGAGTAAGAGAAACTACTACATCATCCAAAAGGAAGCAGGAACAATAGCCCTACACGTACAAGCGATCCTTCCCGTCCCCCACCCCCACCCTCAGCACTCCAACATTCCCACTCCAGAGGGCAAGGTAATGATTAGGAGGCAGGCAAAATGACTGAATGAGGGAGGGAACGAGGAAAGACCTGTAGGAGGTGGGGAGAAAAGCAGACGCAACCTCATTTCACACTGTAACCTTGGACAGCCCAATGGGCTTTTTTATTTCTTACTAGAAACACTGCATCCCAAGTGCTCAAAACCTCAAACAGTAGGGTGGTGTAACTGAGAAGCAGCCGTGGAGAGAAAGCTGTGTTGGGAGTTACAGTCTTTGTACTGGCATTACTATTATCATCTAGTTCCTGTCACTTACCTTTTCTAAGCCTTGTTGTTGTTGTTCAGGCACTCAGTCATGTCCAACTCTTTGCGACCCCATAGACTGTAGCATGCCAAGCTTCTCTGTTCTTTGCTATTCCTCATCTTTAAAATGGGGATCCCAAACCCACCTCATTACCACCTTGATAGGAATAACTAAAACCAGATATGCAAAAGTGAAGAATCTAGCTAGAAAAATACAAATCCCTCAATGATCCCATTTGTCTGTTCAAACAGAAAAGAACTATTTCCCTCTCTGGTACCTGACAGGTTGAGCTATCACTATTTTTCCAAAACTGAACTCAGCCCAGAACAGAGTGAAGCTCGTCAGTATAATACGAGAGGCATGATGCTACACACGCTGCAGACAATTAATGTGTGATGATAGGAGAGAGCCAGAAGATGAAAGGTGAAGGAAAGAACTAGGCATAATCCCAACACTTCCTTCTGCAAGAGGAACAGACATGAACCCTCAAGGGTTCCCTTGCACTTCTTAGGGGTGGTCTGAGTCTTACTACTACCACAGTGAATTAGCTTGAGGTCTTGGCCAGAGAACCATGTTCAATGTTCATAATCTTACTGTTAGGCAGTTCTAAAAGAAGTCATATTAGTACAATTCTTTCCTTTAATTGTTCTCTGCACAATTATCCCAGACCCTCTGGGAGTTAATCTGGAAGCTCACTGGAGACTCACTACTATTCTATCTCTGGAGTCTGTTAGAAATAAATGTTTCTATTAAATCTAATTTTGTTTCTTCCATCTCTAAAGCTTCTTTATGGGCTGTAGCATTTTGATCTATGGATTACTAAATTCAATTTATCAGTCAGGAAGAGAAATTTTACATGTGGAAAACTAAGGCTTGGGAAAGTCCAGAGAATTAATACAGCCCCTATAATGAATTAGGACTGCCTGAACATTTATACAATATATTTTGAAAAATTATGATCATATCCTAATATGCTTTCTAGTTAGATTAGATTTATAACATATTCTTTTTAAAAAGCACTATTTCTCTCTTTTTAAAATTGAACTATAGTTGATTTACAATGCTGTATGAGTTTCAGGTATACAGTAAAGGGATATACACACCTATCTATTTTCTTTTTCAGATTTTTTTCATTGTAGGCTATTACAAGATGAGTATAGTGCCCTGTGAATAATATATTCCAGTAATTTACCTGACAGAAAAAAAAAGATGAAATGTTTATATTAAGGCATGACAATTTGCTATACTATTACTCTTAAGATCTCAGTAATGCCGAGGTCATTATCCCCATCTCACAGATAAAAAAGACTATATCTGATGATTTCCCACTGCCTTAAGCGAAAAGGAAACAACTCCTTAAGATGACAGGTTAGTCCCAAAGAATGGCTCTCTCTCCAGTTTATTCTGCCATCTTCCCCTGTTCCCTCCAGGCCTCCTCTGTGTCTTGAGCCCCTCCACAACCTTCCTGAACGAGCTCTGCTGGTTCTTGCCTCTAGGCTTTACTCTGCCCCCAGCAATCTCCTTCCCCTGCACAGACACCAAGATTCCAATGAAGCTTCACTTCAGGATTTTCTGAAGTGAAGCTTCAGAATTTTTCTGTCTCCCATGCTCCATGGCAACTTCCCCTAGGGACCCCTCTGACTCTTCTGTGGCACCTGCAACGTGGCACAGTCCTTCTTGGTACAAAACCCTCTCCATTCTGTTAACTTCTGTGAAAGCAAGGGTGGAGTCCTATGGAAGCACTTTTCTGCTGGGCCTCAGTGACACACGCTTTGTCAAGTTTCTGTGATGAGCCCTAGTTCTATATAGTCATGACTCTGCCCAAGTAGGTCAACACACTCTGGGTGAAAACAGTTACACACAGTGAAAACACTCTGAGTAGCTGATTGTTTTCCTCTTTTGTTATTATTCCCCAAATTCAAATCGAACCTTCTTCATTCTGCTTCAAAGAAACACCAGACTTATAGAGTATGGGGAAAATGAGGTCAAAGGGGCAGATGACAGTTTTGTAAAAGAAAGAGGGAGAATGGCATGCAGGCTGACCACTATAGCTTCATTTTCAGGTCAAGGACTGAATAGGTTTGGAGAGGTTCACGGATGGCCCCAAAGTGAGGGCATTCCAACTATACGGTACAGAAGAGTGATTAAAAGACTGCTTTGTTCCTTACAGACTTCTGATGATAACATGACACAGAAACTTAATGAGGATCTTGTATACATATGCAGATACATAAATTTTGTGCTGATGTTTCAAAAAAATGTCATAACTGTGAAAAACCAGAACACTCTGGCTCAAAGCGTTGGTTGGGTTGGCCTTTCTTCAACTAGATACTTTCTGTTAGTGCTTAGAACCTATGGAAATCGGAATTTCTAAGAATACACTGCTTTGCATAAAATGCATGCGGTTCATTCATGACTTTTACTGCTTTCCATACTTTCTCACTGGCTTGGCCTTTTGCTTCTATTAACATCTCACTGCCAAGTGAGATCACTCTGATGACTATTTCTAAGTCACCCCTCTGTTTTACACATTATCTTTTGTTGTACTGTTGTTCAGTTGCTAAGTCATGCCTGACTCTTCGCAACCCAATGGACTGCAGCATGCCAGGCTTCCCTGTCCTTCACTCTCTCCTGGGGTTTGCTCAAACTCATGTCCATTGCATTAATGGTGTATACCTTCTAAAAAATAAACTTACAAATATAAACACAAGTCTTTTTATTCTTATAGAGGAGAGTATGTTAAGGGCTGGTTTTAGAAAAGGCAGAGGAACCAGAGATCCAAAAAGCAAGAGAGTTCCAGAAAAACATCTATTTCTGCTTTACTGACTATGCCAAAGCCTTTGTGTGGATCACAATAAACTGTGGAAAATTCTGAAAGAGATGGGCATACCAGACCACCTGACCTGCCTCTTGAGAAATCTGTATGCAGGTCAGGAAGCAACAGTTAGAACTGGACATGGAATAACAGACTGGTTCCAAATAGGAAAAGGAGTACGTCAAGGCTGTATATTGTCACCCTGCTTATTTAACTTCCATGCAGAGTACATCATGAGAAACGCTGGGCTGGAGGAAGCACAAGCTGAAATCAAGATTGCCGGGAGAAATATCAATAATCTCAGATATGCAGATGACACCACCCTTATGGCAGAAAGTGAACAAGAACTAAAGACCCTCTTGATGAAAGTGAAAGAAGAGAGTGAAAAAGTTGGCTTAAAGCTCAACATTCAGAAAACTAAGAACAGGCATCTGTCCCATCACTTCATGGCAGATAGATGGGGAAAAGTGCAAACAGTGGCTGACTTTATTTTTCTGGGCTCTAAAATCACTGCAGATGATGATTGCAGCAATGAAATTAAAAGACGCTTAATCCTTGGAAACAAAGTTATGACCAACCTAGACAGCATATTGAAAAGCAGAGACATTACTTTGCCAACAAAGGTCCATCTAGTCAAGGCTATGGTTTTTCCAGTGGTCATGTATGGATGTGAGAGTTGGACTGTGAAGAAAGCTGAGCACCGAAGAATTGATGCTTTTGAACTGTGGCGTTGGAGAAGACTCTTGAGCGTCCCATGGACTGCAAGGAGATCCAACCAGTCCATCCTAAAGGAGATCAGTCCTGGGTGTTCATTGGAAGGACTGATGTTGAAGCTGCAACTCCAAAGCTTTGGCCACCTGATGTGAAGAGCTGACTCATTGGCAAAGATCCTGATGCTGGGAAAGATTGAGGGCAGGAGGAAAAAGGGATGACAGAGGATGAGATGGTTGGAAGGCATCACCGACTCAATGGACATGGGTTTGGGTGGACTCCGGGAGTTGGTGATGGACAGGGAGGCCTGGCGTGCTGCGGTTCATGGAGTCACAAAGAGCTGGACATGACTGAGTGACTGAACTGATACGGATACTGATGTTAAGGGGAAATGGGCTAGTGGAAAATGACACCAAGATTTCTAGCCTGGATAGCTGTGGAAAGAGCATAATAAATCCACCTAGAAGCTTGGGCTGGAACATGAAGACCAAGAGGAGTTTCCTGGATCTGGAAATTCGGAAGCCACTGGTGAGGACAGGAGCCACATGACATATAGGCAGGTGGGAAGTTAAGAGGCTAACAGAATGAGGTCACAAAATATGAAGACAGGAGATAAACTGGCAGTTAGCTATGGGAGCACTGAAAGCCAAGATATTAGAAAAAAGGGCAACTGGACAAGTTATGAAGTTACAGAAAATTATCAGTAGTGAAAAAAAATTATAGGTACATAAGGGAAAGGAGGGCATAAGGTATCTGAGGGGCAAGATTCCAGAGGTGATGCCTATGATCCAAAGCTCAGATGAGGGAAAGAATTTGGAAACCAAGAGGAATATTCTTTTAAGACAGGCAAAGAAGAAAATGTCTAAAGAAGAGGAGAGGCTTTGAAGGCAGAGGAACTGGACAAGACAGGTGAGGGAGTGAGCAGAAGGGAGGCAGTGGGAAGAATGGAAAAGATGTGAACTCATAGTTTAGCAATGAGACAGATTCCGGCAACAAGGAAAGAATGAACCTATCATTGATAGTAGGGGTCCATAGAAGCTGGAAGTTTAAAAACATGTTAAGTCAGTCAGTCAGTTGGTGAATGAACATTTACTGAGCAACTCCAAAGGTGCAGGCACTGTGCAGCCATAGCCAGGAAGTACTCCAGGGTCCAGTTGGGAAGTCAGGCAAGGACACAAACCATAAGGCAAAGTAGCAAGCTCTTTGTTAGAGGTCAACATAGGATACATTAGAGAAGGGAGAAGATGCATTTAATCCAGGGGTATAGTTTCCTAGAGGGGTAGCTTCAAATTATTAAAACAGTCCTAACTATAAAACTGTTGAGAATGAAGGATGGGCCATTGGGAACATCATCTCCTTCCTGGATATACTAATGAGGAAGGTACATAACCATACCCTGTGTGAAATCAAGTAATTCCACACATCAGCACTGAGGGATCTTGACCATTGGTGCTTGAGGATGTAATTTCATGATCACCAATAAGTTAAACTGATGGAGTTCCTTACGATCATGATCAAAACAAAAACGTTCACAGACTTTCCCAAGCAACAGAGTGTCTGGCTGTGGCTGAATATCTTGTTAGAGTTCTCAAACTTTGCTGGAAACTGTTCTGGGGAAATGGCTTCCTGATTCATCTTGGGCTACTAAATTCCAGTTTAATAATTACTTGTATTCTATTATTCCCTGGAGCCAAGCACAAAGCAAATATTTTCTTAAATACCTTTGCTAAAAAAATCAATTATCTGGCTTTTGTTTCCATCTTAAAATGCTGTAGGTATCTTATCTTTCCATGAGAAACAAATACTCCCAAAGTCCTCACTGTTTATACTTCTTGTCATTTACAACTCTGAAAATCAAAGTCAGCACTCAGCTTTGCTAATGGGCTCTGTTCAATCCTCTGTTTGAGCAAACCACATCTTTACTGTGGAGAGCATTGGAGGTTCGACCTCAAATTTCTTAAAGGAAAACATAGTTCTCCATTGCTACAATGGTATAGTTACAGAACTGGAAGGAATCTCAAAGCCACTTGTGTAATTGCTTAGGTGATGAAGGATAAATTACCCAGTGCTTGATCTAACTTTTTGTTTTAAATGAGAGAAGACACCCTTTCATTTACCATTAATATAATACAATCTTTGTAATACTGAGATAGTGGAATAGCAGGATTTTTCTATTCAAAGTGATTCTGCCTTTGCTGTGCTAAATTAATTATAGCTAACATTTATTGAGGGCTTATTAAGTGCCAGGCACTACGCTAAGCACTTTACAAGAATTATCGTATTTTGTCCTGAGAGACTGATGCCATTATTGTTCTTATTTTTACAGTGAGGAAATTGAGGCTTAGAGAAGTTAAGAGTTAGAGCTCCTGTTCTGAGTTTGCCATTAACTGATGTGTGACTGTCATCTGGTTATCTAAATTCACATGTCTGTGAGTGAACTGGGAATAATTTATGATACCTACTTCACAGGGTAGATGGGAGGATTACATAGCATACCAGCCCAAAGCACACCTGCCATGAATCCAATTTTCCTTCTTGGAGGGACTGTTGGGGGTACTAGAAAGAATCTGGGCTGTGGAATCAGAAGATCTGGGCGCAAAGCCCAGCTCTGCTTCTTGTTAGGATATGTGATACTGGGCATGTACTTCACTCCTCTTACCCTCAGTTTCCTCATCTATAAAATATGAAGACAATACCTCATGAAGTTACTGAAGGATCAAGTGAGATAATCTCTCACAAAGAGCTTGCTTAGCCTCAGGCTGCTACAAAAAGTGATGCCATCTCCTTTTCTTCTTTGAGGGTCACATAGTAACTCTCTTAAGAGCACAACAAAACTGAGGAATGTGACTTCTAAGAAGACTGCAGGGGAGGTTTAAGAGAACTATTATGTGGGGAAGGATGCACTGGTCAACCAGAGTGGGTTGGTAGAAGGTGTTCCTTGTTGCCTTCTGATTCCAGCATCGGCAGGTTATCTGGGCATCAAAGAGGAGACAGGAGTCCCCATAAAAGGGTATAACTGAACAAGCTAGCTAATTGCTCACATGGACTGCTTCAGGCAGTTCTCTATCAACATCAGTGGAATTCTTAGGAAGGCTCTCACTGTGATTTCACATCTATGAAAAGCACATTCCAGCAGAAATGATGAGTAAGAACTGTTTCAAAGATATTTATAGCATCTTCTTATGAGCAGGACAATTGGAATAGACACCTATAAAGTCACCTTAGACAAGACTGGTTGGATTTGATTTATTCTTTTGAAATGTAGAAATTTAGGACCCTATTCAAAGGTAATATGGTCCACTATGTCATGATACAGACACATATTAACTGCCATCTTCCTGGGACACAATTACAACTTCAGTCTAGATAAAAGGATGTAAAGATATCTGCACTTCAAATGACTCTCAGAACTTCTACACCAAAAACATTACTTCATCCTTTAGAACCTTGCTAGTTACCTGATTTCTTAACCCGTGGTAGATCTAAAAGCAAAAACCAGATACAGGAAGGTAGAAGCAGGTTGAGAGGAGCAAATAAATGACTTGTTATAATATGATACAGAGGAGGCAGAAAACAAAATAAAAATTTAATACTTCAGTTGCTGTTCATGTAACTAACAGTGAACTTCAAATAAGCAGGAAAGTATGGCTTTACCTTTAAAAATATCTATCAAACTTTAAACTTTATTTTTAAAAAAAGTTCTGGCACTTGACAGTGTAGACAGTTGTGGGAAAACATCTTTGCCAACAACCTGGGTTAATGACAAAAACCAACTCAATAAAATATTATTCTGGATTCTTTCTAAATCGACCTACAATTCTCTTGCCCATTTTGGGAATACATTTCTATAGTGTATATTTTGCCACTGCGTGGCAGAAAATCAATTTAAAATATAAAGATTAACATCCTCAACCACCTCAAATTAAATTCAAATTAAATACATGAGAAAAAATTTCTTGTATTTCCCCTTAAGAATATTAATGAGCAATTTAATAAACAACGTTAAGTGTTTCTCTGTTTTCTTCCTTCCTCATTCAAAACTAGTAAATAAAGACGTAAGGGAATCTGGGGTGGCAAGAGGAAAATTGTGCATCTTCTATAGCTGTCTTATGTGTGTATGTGAGTTTAAAAAGCAGTGTATCCATTTCTGTAAGAACTGTGACATAGTGTTTCCTAGCACCAGAAGTTTAAGAAACTGAGAAAACAAACGATCCATTTCATTTGGCTTTTATTCCACAATGACCAAACCAACCATGAATGAACTCCAGATAGATCCTAAATTCTTTACACAGGTTCTAAGAGTCGAAATTTCTGGGCTGTGCATAGGATGAGCCAGAAAATTCTTTTGTTTCCAGGATTTGAAAAGAAAGAATGACTACTCAAGAACAGATGAGGAAAATGCTCAAATTCTGTAGTGTAATACTATAATCTGCTCATTATGAAACCACTTTAGACATCTAGCTAAAGCCAAAAAGAATTCCACTGAAATTGTCCTAGTTTGTTTAAGACACAGATTTTGTGGCCAGAGACTATATCAGATGTCAAATAGAAACTGCCCCTTATTTAATCAATGGGGGGGATCACATCTACAGGAGACAATGGTCTGTGAAACATCATAGCTCTCACAGTCCTGGTGCTATCCACGCCACACCTACATCATCTATTTAACAGCTCCACCGTCAGCTCTAGGTCTTACACATAGTCACACATATCCTGCAGGAACAAACAAAGACTTTGTGAATAACTTTCATCTAAGTGGGTGGAGAATCATCCTTTCAGATTGACTTATTTGTAGGTTCCTTCATGATTGCTTCAAAAAAAAAAAAAAAAATGATTGCTTCATAATATCACCTAAAGCAGGGATCAGCAAAAACAGCAAAACATGGCTGTTTCTGTCAATAAAGTTTTATTGAAACACAGCCATGGCCACACATTTGTTGTCCACTTAGTGACTGAATGTCATTAGGAAACAGATGTCATGTAGCCAACCAAGCTCAATATAGTGGGGTGTGTGTGTGGTGGGTGAAGTATCAGGAAGAAAGAGTGCCATGTTAGTACTTGTGTCATTGCTTTTTCCCCATCTTTCTCCATTTCATATCCAACTGCTTTGTAACACATGAATTCTGCAAGGTCAAGTCTGTGAATCTGGCCAGAAAGATTGGACTAAAAATCTGGTCCTTTGATGATGAAACAAACACATTCAGTTATTCAGTAAGTCATTCAAGAAACTGAGTACATACAAAGTACCAGGGACATAATGACGAGTAAACATACTATGTCTGTATTCATGGAACTCACAGTTCAGTAGGGGAGGTCAAAATTCTCTAGCTAATATAGATGTATATAAAATTGCTATTTTAATTGGTATAAGAAAGAGGTCATAGTGCCACTAAAGTGTCTAACAGGGTCATGACCTAGTCAGAAAGGTCAGGGAGGGCTTCCTCAGGAACCCTCACCAGAGCTGAAAGTGGACGGCTGAGATGGAAGAGCTAACTGGGTGCCGAACAGAGGGAAGGCGTCCAAGCGGAGAGCACAGGGCAGGCCTGGAGGCAGGGGGAGAAAGGTGTACTAAGTGGCCAGCATATTTGGAGCAGAAAGAGTGAAGAAGGGAGGAGAATGAGGTGAAGTTGTAGGCCAGATCAAGCATGGCCTTGGAAGTCCTATTAACAAGTTGTGAGTTAACCAGGGTTAAACCTAGTGATTCCTGGGTGACAGTCTTTCTCCCTTGGGCCATTCTGTTTTCCTGACCAGCTTGTGTTTTTCTCCTTTTCCCACTTCTTTCTCCCTTCCTTCTTTTTAAAATCCTGAGCCAAAAGACATTCTATTCTGAATATTCACTTGTCTTCATCATATTCAATGGGCATAAAAAAGGGGGGAGGGGATAAGATAGTAAAGAATTTACTTGCACATCTTTAATACAATGCTATGTATCCACTATACCTCAAAAAAAAAACAAACAGAAAAATATTAAGATAAGTTGAAAAACAAAAACAAGAATTTACTCAGGAGCTTTCTGTGAATATATTGATAATACATAAAGGGAACTATGTGGGCTACCTCCATCACTCTTTCTAATTGGGGAGGTGAGTGGGTAGGAATATTCATCTAGCCATGGGCTGCTTCTGCTGGGAACAGCAAATTTTAAAACTTCAATTATACTATTTGATGAATAGTACTTTGTAGCTGAAAGGCAAAGAAAGGCACCAGAGGAGACTGAAAATAGAAGGTAATACCAAAAAGAGAAAATAATTCTGGGAACAAGGCATCTGCACATGGCTCAGTCATTTAGTAACTGATCTTGGGCAAGTTACTTAATTTTTCTGATTTCTAGATTCCCCATTTGTAAAAATGAGAATAATCAGGTGTCCACCACAGAGTTGTTATGAGGATGAAGTCAGGTAATGTAAAGGTTTCTAACAGGGCTTTCCACATAGTGCTAGTGGTAAAGAACCTGGCTGCCAGTGCAGGAGACATAAGACACGGGTGCAGTCCCTGGCTCGGGAAGATCTCCTGGAGGAGGGTATGGCATCTCACTCAGTATTCTTGCCTAGAGAACCCCACGGACAGAGGAGCCAGGTGGGCTACGGTCCACAGGGCTGCATGCAGTTGGACATGGCTGGAGTGACTTAGCACACAGACACGCATGCAAAGGTTTCTAATACTTAGTATGAAATCAGATATCATTTTCTTCCTTTCCCAATAGTAAAGTCTATTTCTGATATATATTATGGGACAGAGAAACCAGAGTAAGTGGTAATAGAAGATACAGATAAGGAAGTAAAGGTGGAAAAAGCTTTATCTGTAGTTATAGTACATGGCTTCCTTGTTGGTTTATAGTGCTTTGTAACCTTTACCAACTTTTGTTGTCTAATCTCGTGACTGAAAATGACTAATACCTTAAAATGACCATAGCCCCAATCCTACTAAGCGGGTAAAAAACAAACAAACCATAAAGTCAAAGGTTGAGATGTATCTTTGGTTATGGAATTGATTTATTATGAACATATTTATAAATTAAAAAACAGCAACAACAAACTCAGTCTGACACCTCCCCCACTTCATAACGTGTGCTATGCTGCCATGTTATAGCACATGAAGCCATGTGCTATAACTACAGGTAAGACTTGTTCCACCTTTACTTTCCTATCAGCATCTTCTATTACCACTTACCCTGGTTTTTTTGTCCCATAATATATATCAGAAATAGACTTTACTATCAGGAAAGAAAGAAAATAATATCTGCATACGCAGCTGGTGAGAATGTTACTGGTAATCACTGTGATTGACTTTAAGGTACCATTATCAAAGGAAATAATTATTTCTACATATGAAATCAGTCTTACTCTGATTCTTAGAACTCAGAAGAACTAAAAAGTAAAAATTATGCTTTAGAAATAAAATAAATGGCCTAAAGAACCACTACAGATGTCTTGTGCAGCTCAAACCACCTTTTAAGTGTATTATACCTTTTGATTAGGAAATGCTAACGTAAGCACCATGCAGTTCTTTGTACCTTTTAGAAAAACATTAAGTGCTTTGAAATGTAGCCAAGTCAGAGCTCCGAAAAGGAGCCCAAGGTGGCTATTGGATTGTTTTTCATTCTTTCAACTGATGACAGGCACAGAGAATGAAGTGGCTTATTTAAGGTGGTATTATAGACGGAAGCATGAGCAGTCACGGATTGCTGGCTTCCCCAAATGAAGAATCGAACCGTGCCGTACAGCTGAGCATCCAGACAAAGCTCAAAGATAAAAACTGAAAGCATATTTAAGTATTTCAACAAGAAGCCAGCTGTCAATTATCAAGGTTTTGTTTAAAGTTATTTTATTAAAAATGAATAGACTGAATAGTACCATTATGCCAAAACAGAATTTGGGGAAACAGCCTAAGGTTTCTTGGTAGGCTGAGCGTTAGCATTTTTAGAACCAGGAGCTTACAATGGCAAAATTTTATTTTAATTATATCCTTAATGAAAATCACTCTGGCTACTTGCTCAGTTTGTGTGAAACCTTGCCCATCTTTCATATTTAGGAAATCTTCCTTCCTTGACATTTACTCAGCATAATTTATATTATCAGGTGGCATTCAGTTAATAACAGTTCCATAGGAAATAAAAATGGCACAAATATTTGGGACACATGTTGAAAGAATTGGCTACGTTTTCAAAAAACACAGAGTTATGAAAAATGAAGGCTCACAGAGTGGATGAGTGCTTGTCAGAGCGGTGTTCCTTCCCCTCTTACTGCCTGCTGGGGAAGAGTTGGACAAGCCCATCTCCCAGCTCTTCCCACCGCAATGCTGTTTTATGATTTATGTGTTATGATTCTGAGACTCTTTTCTAGAGCAGTTTGGTCCTTCTCTGCACATCCTAAGCCATGAAATAACTGCATATTTGGTACACTGCATGGTAACCAGGTTTATGCACAAAGTACTGTCTTTCGGTAACAAAGGACTATCAAAATGAGGACACACTCCAAAGATCAGAAATAGAATGCTGTTGTTTTAAAAGAAAAAAATATTTCTTTTCTTACCACCACCAGTCTCTAATCAGCTTTGCTTATACTCTTTATGAAATATACTCCCTAAGCCTGATTCTCATCTTTTGAATTCAAGTCTACGTAACAAAGTAAATTGTGAATAAAATAGTAGCCTCTTCCATTAAGAGAAAACATTTGTGAAAGTAAATATACTTCAATTGTTAAAGATGAATTACTTGAATACATTATTTCAATTCTTATTTCATTTTCAAACTCTCAATTTTCAGGGCCTGAAAAGGTGGTAGAGTGGTCTACTCTAACAGTATCTAATGATTTCTATATTTTCTTACCTTCTTAAAAGTATCCAAACATTTTTCATATGTTGCATTTGGTAAAGGGGAAAGAATTTAGAGAGGAGATAGAATAACAATTATGAGCTGTGATTAAATTCTACAGAGGCCAAAATCATGACTTTAAGACACGGAGATTTTTCTGAGCCAAAGCCAGTTTTTACAGATTCCAGCCAGTTTCATTAAGTCCAGACAGTGGTCAAGGATCCTTGTTAGTTCTGGATCCTTTCTGGATCCATAGGATATAGGCTTCTACAGTGAAGGCTGGGGAGGAGGAAGGAAGGACTCAAAAGAGGATGGTGAACTAAATATCCAGCAGGAGGAGAATCGTTATTAATAATGATGCCATCATATAATGAAACACAACCATTAAAACTGTGGTTTGGAAAAAGGACAATGAATACTATTCTCTAAACAACATGCGCATTATAATAGATACAGAAGAGAAGAAAGTGCGGAAGAAATTACACTACAAGATGAAGAGCAAGGCTGGATTAATGATGAATTTTTTTATTCTTTATGTTTGCGTCCCTATTTTCAGTGCTTAATATATATTGCTTTTTAATTAAGGACATTTCCCCCCTTATTTAGAAAAGGGAAATATTGACAGAAAAGGAAGACGAAAAAAATACAACGATAATAAATCAATCAGAGCAGAATGCAGGCATTTGTCAGCGCCTATGCAATGAAAGCTATAACCCCCTGATGAAGAAAGTGTCTATGCTTGGCAATTTGGTCCTTTATATTATAGAGCCAGCAAACTTCTATTTTAAAAACTATAGCCAACATGCTGGAAGAAGCAGTCCCTACTAAAGTCTAAAAATAAGAATACTCTGGATCCAGTCCTCAGCATGTAGCCACCACCAAGTTAAACTGCAATAATTTCTCACCTGAAAGTAATTACTTTGTATATGGTAACTTGTACTGAAGAGAGCAGATGCATGAATTCTCTTATTATACTAAAACAAACTTCATTTATAGTTTTTAAGATCAACAACTTGAAAGATCAAATGTCTTCAGTCCACTTCTCAGCTGCAAATGCAACCAACAAGGGGTTCTGATCCAGACGTGAAACCATGTAGGATCAGGAAACAGTAGTAGAAGGTCCAGTAACAAGAAAACAGGAGCCTCTAGCTTCGCTGCTACAAAAAAGAAGTTCAGATGCTTTTTACTCATCGTTTCCAGGATAACTCCTTTTCCATAATAAAAAAAGTTTCCTAATTCCCCACGGACAGTAGTTGTAGCTTTTCCTATCCACAGGATGAAGAAAGACATAACCACAAAAGCCTACAACGAATTCAGAAAACCTTTAAATGGCTTGTATGCTCTCAATCACGACAGCCTCCATTCTGGAGACACATCACACTTGGTTTCTCACAATGCTTTTGGAAGATGACTGGAAGCCTTCTTAGACAACTTTGAAAGTTCCTAGGGGTTCTGGGTTCATAGGCTGAGAATCACTACTGCAAAGCATATGCCACATAAGGAATCTCAAGAACTTTATCTTTCCGATGGTTGTCACTGGAAATACAGCTATCAACCATCTTCATGCACACACTCACAAAAGAAATACACAATTTCATGGTGAGGTGCTAAGTGGAGAAAATGAAAACAGCCATGAATGAGTAACATGCTGTGGGCTTCGAAGTGTGTGTGGCNCTTTATGTTAAGTCCCTCCAGATTGGCAGGATCATAGTTCCCTATTACCTCTCTGCTAAATAACAGGCACTGGTTCTTGGCCAGTTTCCAATTTCTTCAGCTTGCCAATCTCCATCTTGGCAAGGAACCGAATAACACACTTTCTGAAAATACAGGTTTAGCAGTGACTAAAAGAACTCCCCTTGCCTTCAGCGATGTAAAACTGAGTAATATATTCTCCTCATGATGCTAAAAGGCAAAAATCCATTTGTTATGTTCTTATCTCACTTGTTGTCCCAAGAGGAAAGGTATGTCTGATGAGTCAAGGGATAAAATTGTATCACTATGTCTCTACCAAGATAAGTCACATATTCCTGTCATATGTGCGGCACTGGGCACAGCATTTTATACGTATGATCTCAAACTCTCCCAACAACCCTGCAAAGACAGAGTCCCGAAGAAGTGAAGGAATTTGCCCCAAACTGGACAGCATGAAGGGATGGAGACAGGACTGTCACTTGGCCGGCCAGCTCCAGAGCCTGCACTCCTGCCCCTGCCATTCACCATGTCGTCTCCTACATTTTTGCTTGTCCGGAAGCTTCTGATTCTAGAAAACCACCAGAAGCTTTGGGACACCAAAGATCTGACATATAACTAAAGTAGATGGAATAGTCAAAACAAAACAAAAGCTTGAAGTTATAAATCCATCTGTGTCATTCTGTCAAAAGTTTTCCTATATGAAGCTTATTCTGATAATGTGTCATGGCTGACAGGTTTTGGAAACATCTTCAAAACTGGTTCAAAGACCACATACAAAACCCAGTCTCATTATTTTAAGGTCACAATTCGTTCTTTGACCAAAAGCAGTATTAGCTGACCCAAATCCTGACTTCATTCACTAGATTTGGCTCCAAGGAACTTTTCCCTGTGGTAAGAAGTCAGATTCACCTTCAATGAACCAGATTTTGCCATGGCTGAGAGATAGTCCAAAAAACAGAAAACTCCAAAAGTAGAGTTCCAAAACTGTTCTGAGCAGTGGCAATGTTGTTAAAAAAAATAGTCACAGCAGCTCTCTGCTCCTTGAAATCATTTTCTTTCTTGCTTCCTGGGACACAGCTCAATTTTCTGCTTCTCTGTCTCTGTTAGACACCCCCAAATTAGTGTCTTCTTTCTCTTTACCTTGCACCTTTTGCTCCCCTCCTCTTGAAACTTAATATAAGTTTATGTATTCAATATTCAACACTATGTCTCTGGTGTGTGTCTATTTAAATCTTTAGTCATGAACATTTCCAAATTTATAGAAAGTAAAAAGAATATGACAAGGACCATGTACTCACCCACCCTTAAACAACCATTAAAATTTTGCCAAACTTATTTTTCCTCTACTCTCTGCCTTTATTTTTTCTGAAATATTTAAAAGTAAAGTGCGTGCGTCAATCCTATCTGAGGCCTGTCTGTCCTCCATAGGTTTTAGAGTCTGCAACCCTAGGCCTGCAGTCTTCTCATATGTGGACATATGAGAAGGACATCATATCATTCACAGTAGGATACTTCGCTATGTATCTAGAAAAATAAAAAGGACATTCTCTCACATAAATACGATGTTGTTAATACAGCTAACAAAATTAACAAAAACTTTTTATTAACATCTAATACATAGAATACACATTCAAATTTCCTTGCTGGTCTTCTCCTTTACTTCAGCCATAAGGAATAACTTGATATTTGCCACACGCTGTTCTTCATCCACCTTCAACCCGTACATATGAGCCAGCTACTCTTATCCTCTAAGGCTCAACTTATCTCTGAGGTGCTTTCACTCACCAATCTTTGGCAGAGATATTTCCTCTCAAATGCTCCCAACACACTTTGTACATTGGACATTATTTACAGCATTTGTTGGTATTCTGTATTTAGTCTTGAACCTATGTTTCTATTCAATTGTGGATTTCTCAATGTCTCAGGTTTTTCATCTTTAAAATAAGGAGAATAATACCAAGTTCATGTGTTTGATTTTTTTTTTTTTAAGAGATGTAAAGAATAGAAAGCATGAGTCATATAATCTGGCAAATAATCGGAGTTTTACAAACTGAGTTTCTTTCTTTTCCCCTAGTAAGATCAAGCGTACATGCACCAGACTAGACGCAAATGCCTGGGAGGCAAGCAGGGACCTGTTCCCCAGTACAGGAAGACAGACTAAGTAACGGGAGATGTGGGAAAGGAGAAATAGAATGGCTGAAAGGTCGAGTCCTGCTCTAGGACTTCACCAGCTGCAACATTTGTTTTAGTAACACACTGTTGGTCTATTCCAGTCACAGGTCAGCAGATAAAAGAAGAAAAAGGAAAGATGTCATTTGGAATCTATAGATGGAAACTCTTGATCTCAAATCTCCCGTTCATCTCTGAGCTCTTTATTATACTAGGTTGGTCTAGCCAAGAGAAGGCCAAAAGGCAGTCAGGGTGACTTGCTGTCAACTAATGGGTGAGGAAGAGGTTGAGAAAGTCAATAAAAATGTGTGGGACACTCTGGCTTCTATAAAAATGCATTTTTTATCTTTTAAGATTCATATCTTTCTAGGGCTGGAAGAAGTAGGGGCTGGCCTGTTGAACATGTAGTGTTGCTGTGGAAACAGCAACAGAGGTGTAGGCAAGAGTTCTGGCTTCTGGGGCTGGATCTGGTCATGACCAAGGGCACATTAACTTCCAATGGGTTTCAAAAGAGGGAGATTGGAAGAAACTGGTTCCAAGAGCCAAACAGACAAAAATTCAAAAGAATAGAAAGGTTAAGTGACTGGCTCAATATCACCATGCTTCTAAGAAAAAACAGAGAGCAGACTTGGAAGAAATATGAAAAGTGATGTAGTTTGAAAACTGTTAAAAGAATCATATGATTTTCAAGAGTGCTGATCTAGTGCTGGGAGTGTGGCATTTTAAAATGCACTTAAAGTTAACTTGGACTATATGAAAATAATTTTCTTCTTCTGTTCTATTCCACAAAGATCTGGAAAACATTCCCAGCCCTGTGTCAACCTTAAATGAGAAAAGAATATTTAAAGAGCCACTGATTTGTAATGGAAAACTTGGATAAATCGACTATTTATACTTGGAGATTTTTATATTTCTTTTTGTCCTTTCTTCAGAACACACAGCTAAGAAAAGCCATGATGTAAGTCTGCTCTATTAGACCCCATTGGCAGGCTGTTTATTCTGTATCTACAGCATAGCAGCTTTTCTGACTCTAGCACTTTGTGGAAAAGCAACCAAAGAACATATTCGAGCTTATAAAAAAGTACAGTGTTGATATATCTAGCATGAGACTGGAGAGAAAGGGGTGTCAGAATGCTTGAGTTTTCAGTTTTGGCTCAAGGTTTATTAACCAAAGTCATTTAAGCTTTCTGAACCTCGAACTCATCTTGAAAAACAGGGTGAATAATTATCTATTTACTAATATAAAGAGCAATGTACACATGAAAAGTATTACAAGGACTCATCTGTAAGCAAAACTGGAATAAGTCTTCATTAAAAGCCTACTATCAAATTATTTGATCTATACTGAGATCCAGTATCAGAGATCTATCTGAGATCCAATATCAGAAGACTGAGGTCTTCCCTAAGTATATACTCTTACCATTTCATCACTTTAGTTATGTTTATTATCTGGGAAATCATGCCCAACTCTATGCATTTCTTTAAGAAACACCTAACCTAATGAAGCATAATTCTTAAGGGTGCAATCAAAATGTGTGGTGTGTTGGATGAGGGAGACTAAACCACACAGCGTGAGGTGTGGTGAGTAATACATCTGGAAAAAAGAACAGAGTACTTCCCACTGAACGGCCACAATGTGGCAAGAGAAGTAGCCTCGCTTGACTTAGCTCTGGAGGCAGGAGAAAGATAAATGAATAAAGATCCTGGGAGCTGTATTTCAGCTCACAAGGAAGCACTTTTAGACACTTGTGTATGTTAGTCGCTCAGTCGTGTCTGACTCTTTACGACCCCATGGACTGTAGCCCACCAGGCTCCTCTGTCCATGGGACTCTCCAGCAAGAATACTGGAGTGGGTGGCCATTTCCTTCTCCAGGGGATCTTCCTGACCCAGGGATCAAACCTGGGTCTCCTGCATTGCAGGCAGATTCTTTACCATCTGAGCCACCAGGGAAGCCCTCAGACACTTACAGCTGTGTAACAATGGCATAGATGGGCACAGGACAATGTGCAACAATGGAGTAGATGGGCATAGAAAATACCTAGTGCCTCATACTATGTTGACTTTGTCAATAAAGGTCCATCTAGTCAAGGCTATGGTTTTTCCAGTGGTCATGTATGGATGTGAGTGTTGGACTATAAAAGAAAGCTGAGCCCCGAAGTATTGATGCTTTTGAACTATGGTGTTGGAGAAGACTCTAGTCCATCCTAAAGGAGATCAGTCCTGGGTGTTCATGGGAAGGACTGATGCTGAAGTTGAAACTGCAATACTTTGGCCACCTGATGAAAAGAGCTGACACATTTGAAAAAACCCTGATGCTGGGAGGGATTGGGGGCAGAAGGAGAAGGGGATGACAAAGGATGAGATGGTTGGATGGCATCACTGACCCAATGGACATGGGTCTGGGTGGACTCCAGGAGTCAGTGATGGACACGGAGGCCTGGTGCGCTGCAGTTCATGGGGTCGCAAAGAATCAGACACGACTGAGTGACTGAATTGACTGATATTATGGGAGATGGATGAGATGACTACACTGCCTTCTGAACCTCACATCTGATGTGAAAGTAATCCTGAATTTCTTTTAGGAATCAGAATTCTTAAGAATATGGACCTGAATCACAGATCCCCAAGTTCTATTCCCCTCTCTGAAGCCCTATTCATGCCTTCCATACAACTAAAAACACCGTTAAGGGAATGTTTCAATGACTTTTACTCAAAATGGAAGAAAAAGATAAAGGGGGGCCATTGCTAAATTAGGTTATCTGGTTTTCAATGTGTCTTTTTTAGCCATCAGATAGCTCTGCTGTAGCTGGCTGAATTTAGTGTCTTCAAATGTGGGTGACTAGGGCAATAAAAGGAAACAAACTTTTATTTTTTCATTTTAAGAGAAACCAAATAAAATACTCAACAGGATTTTTTTCCCAAATGTGGCCATGCAAGCACAACCTGGCTGATCTGCAACTGAGCACTATTAACATCTATTTATAGCCAGTATTTTCATAGATGAATCACATTTACCATGAGACAGTTAATATTAAGGGCTCAACCAGCTCTGCTGAGAACCCCATAATCTTACTACTTCTCTTTCCATTCTCCTTTCAGGGAACTAAGTTATAGCTTTATGGATCCACACAGAGAGAGGGTGAAATCCAAGTGGAAATGTAAAGCTAGCCGACAGTCTGCTCCCTAAATGTTAAACACATTCAAACTTAAGGCACTGAATCACTTTCAAGGTTGTCCCTTGGCGAAGAGTGTCCTCGAGTCGGCACAGACTCACTGTGTGTTATGTAGCCATCTTGTCATCAAAACAGTTCACCCCCCAAACTTCCTACAAACGAGTTTAAATGGCACTGCATTATGTCACAGACATAAAAACAGGACTAAGGATGTTCAAGGTGCTGTCAAATAAAAAGGAGTGCGGTGGATGTTGAACTCATTTTATGCATGTGAAACTGTAATCAGGGAGGTGAGGGTGAGACAGAACAAAGGGTCAGGGTATATATGATAAAGGTTCTGAAAATTAATGACTTTAACTGCAATTTTCTAGTAAGTCTTGGGGACCGAGTGTCCCTTCTCCACCCACATGTGTGCAAACACATACACTAAACTTTGTGTAGGTACCAGCACTACCCTAATTGTTGTTGTTCAGTTACTAAGTTGTGTTTGACTCTTTGCAACACCATGGACTGTAGCATACCAGGCTTCCCTGTCCTTCATTATCTCCCGGAGTCAGGTTAAATTCATGTCCATTGAGTTGGTGAGGTGATGCTATCTAACCATCTTATCCTCTGCTGCCCCCTTCTCCTTTTGCCTTCAACCTTTCCCGGCATCAGGGTCTTTTCCAATGAGGTGACTCTTCCCATCAGGTGGCCAAAGTACTGGAGCTTCAGCTTCAGCATCAGTCCTTGCAATGAATATTCAGGGTTAATTTCCTGTAGGATTGACTGGTTTGGTTTCCTTGCAGTCCAAGGGACTCTCAAGAGTCTTCTCCAGCACCCCAACTTGAAAGCAACAGTTCTTTGGTGCTCAGCGGAATTCTTCTTTACGGTCCAACTTTCACATTGTACATGGGTACTGGCAAAACCAGAGCTTTAATTACACAGAACTTTGTTGGCAAAATGATGTCTCTGCTTTTTAATATGCTGTCTAGGTTTGTCATAGCTTTCTTTCCAAGGAGCAGTGTGTTCTGTTGGCAAAACTCTGCTAGCCTTTACCTTACCTCATTTTGTACTACAAGGCCAAACTCATTTTGTCTGTTATTCTGGGTGTCTCTGGACTTCCTACTTCTGCATTTTAATCCCCTTTGATGAAAGGACATCTTTTTTTCGTGTTGGTTCATAGAAGGTCTTGTAGGTCTTCATAGAACAGGTCAACTTCAGCTTCTTCGGCATCAGTGGCTGGGGCATAGACATGGATTACTGTGAATTGCCTTGCCTTGGAAATGAATCAACATCATTCTGTTGTTTTTGAGATTGCACCCAAGTACTGCATTTCAAACTCTTTGTTCACTATGAGCACTACTCCACTTCTTTTAAGGGATTCTTGCCCACAGTAGTAGATATAATGGCCATCTGAATTAAATTTGCCCATTCCTGTCCATTTCAATTCAATGATTCCCTAAGATGCCCATTTTCACTCTTGCTGTCTCCTGTTTGTCCACATCCAGTTTACCTTGATTCATGGACCTAACATTACAGGTTCCTACGCAATATTGTTCTTTACAGCATCGGACTTTACTTTCACCACAACTGAGTATTGTTTCCACTTTGGCCCAGCCGGTTCATTCTTTCAGGAGCTATTACTAATTGCCCTCCGCTCTTCCCCAGTAGGACACTGGACACTTTCTGATCTGGGGGGCTCATTTTTCAAGGGTCACATCTTTTTGCCTTTTATACTGTTCATGGGATTTTCCGGGAAAGAATACTGCAGTGGGCTTCCATTTCCTCCTCCAGCAGACCACATTTTGTCAAAACTCTTCACTATAACCCATCTTTCTTAGGTGGCCATGCACAGCACTATGTCCTTTTGCCACTACAAGGCGGTGATTCATGAAGGGGATTACCTTCATATTGATATTAATTTTTGTCTTTGAGAGTCTCCACCCTTAGTTTAGCTTTACCATGCCCTTTCCTACAGTCTTTACTAAGGGTAAAACTCTTTAAGATTAAATGATGACATACACAAAGCATTTATGATAGCACCCGGCATGTGGTAAGAGGTCTACACACATTAGCTGCTTCTATCAGATTCTCAGTACCATTTTTTTGAATTTCTAGCCCATGGTTCACAGATGACTCATCTTTACTATGAGGTAGTCCCTACGATACTTAAGAGCCAATCAGCTCTGTTGAGGACTGCATGATTCAGTCATTCAAATGAATCCCTGCTGAGGTCCAACTCTGATGACACTACAGAGACAGACATGAACAGGGGCCCTGAGCTCACAGAGCATGAACGATAAACTCACTACCACGTGGCATTATCTCCATTTTACATCTGAAGGCTCACAGAGGCATAGTAAGTTGTTCAAGCCCACAGAACTAACATAATGGAGTAGTGATTCAAATCCAGATCCATTTGATCCCATAATCTTACAGTCTTTCTTGCCATGCTCCCTCTGCCCACACCCAAGATGTCAGCAAAGTGTCTGAGGAAAGCCACTTTGTGGCTTAGTTTCTGCACCTAAATGATGCATGAAAACAAAACATCTTTACTGAATAGACCAATTGCTGACAGGGTCAGAAGTTGTGAATTCATTAATATTCATGAGTGAGTGAGTGAGTGAAGTCACTCAGTCGTGTCTGACTCTGTGACCCCATGGACGGTAGCCTACCAGGCTCCTCTTTCCATAGGATTTTCCAGGCAAGAGTACTGGAGTGGGTTGCCATTTTCTTCTCCAGGAAATCTTCCCAACCCAGGGATCGAACCCAGGTCTCCCACATTGTAGGCAGACGCTTTACCATCTGAGCCACCAGGAAAGTGTTTTTGTGTAATTCTGGGTAGGCAGAATTAACTGTACCCATATCAACAAAACAGACATTAGTCCAGATACAAAAATTAGCCTGCACAAATTAGCAAATATGATAACTGATATAGTGGGTACTTCATAAATGTTTATTGAATAACAATGTTGAAGCAGGATATTTTCCTTTACTAAGTATACCTTCTTATGAGACCCTAAGTAGATACAGCATAGTGATTTGCTGAATTCTAAAGCCAGACGCCCATGCTGGGACCTGGCTCTGCTACTTTCTAGCAGTATGACCTTCAGCAAGTTACTTAGCAGCTATACCTCAGTTTCTTCTATCGCAAAACAGAGAAAAAGTTTTTGAGAAGACTACAGGGTTAGTGTTTACTTGCTAAGTACTGAATTAATGTAAGCTATCATTGTTATTTTCTTCTTTAAATTGGAGTAGTTTTGATATCATAGTAAATGATCAAGACCTCAACCAATTTCTTTCACTGAGGCATCCTGAAGTTCTTTTATACAGCCAAATAACCTGTTTCCACCATTCAAACATGGAAATAAACAGGTATGCAGAGACTAAATTACGTCTAAGTAGCATCCAATTATGTAGAATGAGCAGTTTTTGTTATACAAAGAAAGAATGATTAAGAAAATTCAACATTTATAGTAAGGAGTTGGCTAGACGCTTATACGCAGGGGGGAGGTAGTAGTTAGAACAGGCCTCAGTTGACATTTGGTTATTTCTTGTAACTAAATTAAGTAAATAATTGCAAAAAATTCTATTTGTCCTTCTTCTGTATGAACACATCCTTACCAAAATATATCACGATTTCAACCAGCTTACGCCAAAGAAAAGCTGACCGAGGTCACTGCATAGGAAAACAAAGCAGAATCTGCTTCTCAGGGCCAACTGCACTGTATTTGTATCCATAGATACAAGAAAACAGAGAAGCACAAAATTCTAAAGCAGGAAGTCCCAGGACCTCAGAGATCATCTAGTCTCAGGCACAAATTCTGTAGTAAGGGGGACCCATCAGGGAGTGAGGACCAGGGTAGAGGTCAAGGGAAAGAAACCTTATTTCATCCTGAATGACCTCATGTGGCCAACCCAGCCTAATAGCCTTATTTTATGAGCTGCGACCTAGAGCCTAGCTAATTAAAAGCAGAATTGAGATCAGAAGTCCTGTTTCTTGATTCCCAGTCTATCACTCTGTTACATTTCTGAGGGCTGCCATTCTATGGCTCTGAGAGTCACAGATAATCAACACGCTAGGCTGTTAAACTTGACAACCAGGAAGGTTTCCTCTTTGCAAAACCGTCAGGCATTATGTCACTAGCAACAGTTATGAAAGGAGTAAGGCATCATGATTTGTTATAAACAAAAGCAATTTTCCATTTCATTTTTTTCCCTTTGTAACCTGAAAATCCCAAACCACCGCTGCTATTACAAAATTTTTCTTTTCCTCAGTATGCACCCCTGGGCCAAGCACAGATGCATAAAAAATTTGCCAAGAGAAACAATGAAGTCACTGATAATACAAAGCATGAGAGTATCATGAAATTCATGTCTTTGTTTTCTTCCTCTCGATACTTAATTACTTCTCATTACTGATCATTTTGTGGTTGTTGGCAGAAGGGTAAGGAAACTCCACCACTGTAAACACTCGGAGACACACACTCCTCAGTCAACCCGAAGTCTGCACATGAAGAGTCTGTTCACAAACCCAACTGAGGACCAGCAAGAATGCTGAAGCTATTTTCCCTAGTCCCCAAAGAAGATAGATGGTTTCAGAAAATCTCTAAACAATTTAAAAAGGATAAACATAACATAAAAATGTTTCAGCGCATTCCTTTTTTAAAAAATCACTTATAAATATTATCATTGGCAAATGATACGTGCACTCCTGGAGGATTTCACTCAACTCACTTTAACAATTAGGTGAGGAGGAATATAGCCAAAATTTTATAACTATAAATGGAATACAACCTTTAAAAATGATGAACCACTATATTTTACACCTGTAACATATAATATTATACATCAACTATAACTCAATTAAAAGAAAAAAAAAAGGATGAGAGGTGAGGGAAGACAGTGCATCTATGGAGGTCCACTCAGTTTTCTGTAGCAGTTTGTGCTCCAGGCTAAGTTGCTTCAGTTGTGTCTGACTGTGTGACTCTATGGACTACAGCCCACCAGGCTCCGCTGTCCATGGGGATTCTCCAGGCAAGAATACTGGAGTGGGTTGCCATGCTCTCCTGCAGGGGATCTTCCTGACCCAGGGATGGAACCTGCGTCTGTTACATCTAACCTGCATTGGCAGGTGGATTCTTTTACCACTAGTGCCACCTGGGAAGCCCTGTAGTAGTTCAGAGTTGCCTTAAACTCAAAGAGCCACACTTATGAGCAATGCTTAGCAAGCTACCCTGCTAAACAGAAACTTACATTATCTTGGAATTCTGGAAGGCATACCTGGGATGAGAGTAATGGTGACAGAGGAATCCTTATTGAATAGTAACAGAATACAAGTTGATTCTTATCAGTAGGCTACTGTTCTACATTTGACTGCCTGGGTAAGATGAAAGCACAGGAATGCATCATAGAAGTCACAAAAATAACCCTACACTTCCAGGAAACTAAAAGAAGTAAAGAACCAAACACATTTTACCTCTCTTTTAAACTAGGCTTCTATTTGATTTTCACAGAAATATGAATCTGTAAGTGTGACAGATGAGTTTTTCAAAGATGGCTGCAGTTAATTCTTCCTAATCCTCTGCAACGTGACTCTGCAGCTCCTTCCATTGAGAAGTGGAATCTATTCCCCCAGTTCCTGAATTTGGGGTGGCCTTGTAATGCTCTTTTACCAAAAAAACTGAAGACTCGGAGTAGGGGAAAATAAGCGATGCAGGGGAGAGTCGATGACAACTACTGCTACAGATCACTTTCATCACATTCTTGGGATGCTGCCCCAAGTCCGCTCTGTGGGGAAGCCGGATCCAGCCCACCAGAGGCTGAAAGCCCACGTGGAGCAGAGATGAGATGATCCAGCTGAGATCAAGTTTGTCTAGCTGAGAGTCAGATATGGAGTGAGCCCATCTTAGCCCATTCACACCCAGGTGAGCTGCAAGATGACTGAAAATGCAGAGTGACCTACAGAGTTTTGAGCCACTGTTATTTAGCAATGTTACCTAAATTGTGGATAGGCCACAAAGTAGAAGGAACAAATCAGTCATTTTCTTGAATGGCCATTAGGTATGAAACACCAGGTCAGAAATCCCATGGGACACATGAATGTATTAGATAGAATATCTGAATGTATTAGATATTAATATTAGATAGAAGAAACTGAAGGCCTTGTCCTTCATGTGAGAACATTTATATAAACAAAGTGGTACATAATATTTAAGTGTTTTAAACATATCTACTCTATACTAACAACCCTCTATTATTCCTATAGGCCAGAGTAGTGATCTCCCTGAGGTAATCAAGATAATCCAACGGGGTGGGAGAAAAAAAACTGGATTTCTTATTTTTTATTAATATTTTTCCTTTTCATTTTTGAATATGTTTTCATAAGCGAAGTTGCTCAGTCGTGTCCGACTCTTAGTGACCCCATGGACTGCAGCCTACCAGGCTCCTCTGCCATGGGATTTTCAAGGCAAGAGAACTGGAGTGGGTTGCCATTGCCTTCTCCCATAAGGTACATAGCATATATTAATATGCTAGTATAGGAACATTATTTATTAGTAGATAAATATACACATAATGGGGCTTTCTACAGTCAAAAATTCTATATATCCTAACACTCCATCCCTGCATAAAAATATACTCCTTTTATGCCTTTGCATTTCTAAAATAAATAAGTCCTTTCCTGGATATGTAGTGGAGTGAAAGTGAAAGTCACTCAGTCATGTCCAACTCTGTGACCCCATGGACTATACACTCCATGGAATTCTTCAGGCCAGAATACTGGAGTGGGTAGCCGTTCCCTTCTCCAGAGCATCTTCCCAGTCCAGGGATCAAACCCAGGTCTCCTGCACTGCAGGCTGATTCTTTACCAGCACCAGGGAAGGCCAAGTAGTGGACAGTCAGTGACAACTACTGCCACAGATCACTGCTCATCTCTACTGTAATTATTGATAAGGAATCTCTTCAGCAAGGCTACAAGCATCTTTCACACACAGTGTCTGTATCCATCTCAAACAGGGTGTTTATAACCACCTGTCTTGGGCAGTACAGTATAATAGCATAAGACATGATTTTTTAAGGGCACAGGTAGTAGAGCCAGGTTGTCTGGATGCAAATCCCAGTTCTTCCACTTACTAGCTGTGCAGGCTTCACTGGTGCTTCCATTTCTCTGCTGTAAATAGAGATAATAATATCCCCACACTTCATGGGGCTGTGGTGGAGAACTGAATGAGTTAACACATGTAAAATGCTTAGAAGAATGCCTGGCATGTAGTAACTTCTCATTAAGTATTAGCTATCATCAGCATTACCACCACCATCACCACCATCACTGTTGATCTCTAGCAGCTAATACAGGAAATAAATGTGTGATGGAGGAAAGTCAGACTGAACATGAATTACAGAGAAAAGATACTACATGACTTGTTAAAACTCTGAAAGTGAATGCTTTCAGTTTCTCCAGATGGACCCTGTAACTTTAAGGCAGGGTGCCCCACTAGTATCACTCGATAGTTGGTTACTGACAAAATACATAATAAACAGGTAAGCCACCAACACCTTCCAGTTCTGCTTTTACAGCCTGATTGTTATGATGAGGCTACTGAACAATTCTCATTGAAAATTAACTCTGGGATTCCTTCCTTAAGCGCTGTCTTTTAACTGTGATCCCTACTCTGGTGAAAACCATGAGACACAGGTTTACGACATATCCATATGCAGCGTTTAGATTTCTGTGGATTTCCTATAGGGCGCAGACCCACAAATCCATGTCTTTTAAATACACTACTGATAATCTATGCTAAAAGAAAGGTACAGTGGCAAGAATCATTATATATCCTAGGAGAAAGGGGGTCATAGAGATCACCTCCTCACTCCCGTCACCTCACAAATCAGGACACTGCACTCAGGGAGGGTCAAGCCTTAACTAAGTCCCACAGCTGATTTGTGATAGAATTCTTTTCACCTGACTTCTGTCTAGTTCAGTACACTTTTCATGACCCCAGATTTATAAATTATTTCCATAACTTTACACTTGAAAGTGTACCACCTGAATTAAGAAAAGTAAGACAGTCACACCATAAATAACCAATTTAGTGATGGGTAGAGAGATGAATGGATGCTTAGCTGGTTGGTTATGAAGTCCTCAAAGTTTCTAAACTGTTCTGCACTCTGATTTCTCAAGTGGTGCCAGCAAGGTGGAACTGGAAAGAGTCAGTTCTTCAATAAAGTACCCAGGAAAGATACAAAACCATTCTTTCAATCTTCTTTTCTTTCCCCCTGAATTCATGGTTCACAATTCATTAGATGAAACAGATAATCAAATAAACTTGCTTTAGTTCTTAAATTTTTTTCTAACTATAAAGGTAGTACAGAATCACTATAAAATTGGAGGGAATAAGAGTAAAGTTAATAATGTTAATAATAAGAGCTAATGTTTATTTGGTGATAATATTGTATTTAGCATGCTATAAACATATGACATGTATTGACTAATTTAATCCTCACAGCAACTTTAGGTTATGAATATACTACTATTATCATCCTCATTTTATAGATGAGAAAGGCAGAGAGGTATCAAGTAACTTGTCAAAGTTTTATAGCAATAAGTAATGGAGGAGAGATATGAACTCAGGCAGAGTGGTTCCTGAGTTCATGGTCTTAACCATTCTATTATACTGCCACTGCTCAAATTTTGGTTTCCAATGCAAATTATAAAGGAAAGAACTAATTTATTATTAGAGAAATGCAGATCAGAACTACAGTGAGGTATCATCTCACACTGGTCAAAATGGCCATCATAAAAAAAATCTATAAACAATTAAATACTGAAGAGGCTGTGGAGAAAGGGAGCCCTCTTGCATTGTTGGTGGGAATGTAAACTGATACATTCTAAGAGGAACAGTATGGACATTCCTTAAAAAACTAGTAATAAAACTTCCATTATAATCTCGCTCAGTCATGTCTGACTCTTTGTGACCGCGTGGACTGTAGCCTACCAGGCTCCTCCATCCATGGGATTCTCCAGGCAAGAATAGTGGAGTGGGTTGCCACTTCCTTCTCCAGGGGATCTTCCTGACCCAGGGATCGAACCCGGGTCTCCCGCATTGGAGGCAGACACTTTAACCTCTGAGCCATGACCCAGTAATCCCACTACTGGGCATATACTCTGAGGAAACCATAATTGGAAAAGACACATGTACCCCAATGTTCATTGCAGCACTTTTTACAACAGATAGGACATGGAAGCAACCTACAAGTCTATTGACAGATGAAAGCATAAAGAGGTTGTGGTACATATATACAATGGAATATCACTCAGCTATAAAACGGAACACATTTGAGTCAGTTCTAATAAGGTAGATGAACCTAGAGCCTATTATACAGAGTGAAGTTAAGTCAGAAAAAGAAAAACAAGTATCATGTATTAACACATATACATGGAATCTGGAAGGGTACTGCTGAGCCTGTTTGCAGGGCAGCAATGGAGATGCAAAAACAGAGAACAGACTTGTGGACACAGAGGGGAAGCAGAGGGTGGGAAGAACTGAAAGCACAGCACTAAAGCATACACTTTACCACGTGTGAAACGGATAGCCAGCGGGAATTTGCTGTGTGATGCGGGGAGTTCGAACCCAGTTCTCTGTGACAACCTGCAGGGGTGGGATGGGGTGGAGGAAAGTCCAAGAGAGAGGGGACGTATGTACACCTGTGGCTGATTCATGTTGATGTATGGCAGAAATCAACACAATATTGTAAAGCAATTGTCTTCCAATTAAAAAATGAAGAACTGATTTAAAAACTGATTAACTTGACTAAATTAAATTGAAAACTTCTTTACCACAAAAGACATAAAGGGAAAATGTTTAAGCTACTATCAGAAGAAATAACAGCAAAACAATAGAATATGTAATGAATTCCTATAAATTCATAAGAAAAAGGCAACTAATATTTACAAAAGGAAAATGGGCAAAGACTATGAACAAGCAATTTATGAAGAAACTCAAATGGCATCTAAACACATAAAAGGATGCTGCTCTTATGAATTTAGGATGCAATCAGATGCCATTTCATTTATCATATTGGTATAAATTCCATAATAGCACATGTTGATGAAGATATAGAGCAAGGAGAACACTTATACTCTGCTATAAATTGGTACTCCACTCAGGAGAGCAATAATCCCTAGTGATGTTGAGAACACAATATAGCAGAGTCCAAAAATCCCACTCTTATGCCATAAAGAATACCTGAAGAAATGCATGTACACAGGAAGAAAATGTAAAAGTATGTTCACAGCTGCATTTTTTTCTAACACGAAAAACACGTAAATTATTTAAATATCTATCAACAGTAAAATGGATAAGTAAATGGTGGATTATTCATACAGTGTAATATCATATAGCAGTCAAATATGTAAAATAAGTAAAATGGAACAAGAATCTCAAAAATACAGTACAAAAAAAACCTTTCAGAATGCTACACTCAATATGCTGTTTACATTAGGTTTGAAAATCTGCAAAGTAAAACTATAAATGGCTCAGCAATATATAT
>SJYQ01011462.1:24005-80574 GCA_006410935.1 Redunca redunca | reverse complement strand
ACACACACACACACACACCCACACAATGTTAATTTTTGTAGTGAAAACCACAAAGCAGTATGAGAAAGTATAACAGGGAATCAAGTTTAGATAGGAGAATCTGGAAAGCCAAGCACCAGAGAATGAGTAGGGGTTAGTCAAGTATAGCATAAAGAAATTCCACTTCCAGCAACACTGTGGAGGACATATGATGAAATCGTATCACTAAAAAACATATAAAAACACTAGATAAAATATCTAGCATATTCTCAAGTGCATGGATGAGCTTTACATGGAGCTAGAGAAATCCTGAAGCCAGGAACTAAAAAGGGAAATTTCCAGAGACTAGCTTCTGGTTCCACATATTTTGAACCTTTCTCTTTAACAATCCACACACTTCCAGTGCCAGGAGCCAAAAGACACACAGTGTTCATTTTGCAATACACTGGTCTTTCATTTCTGATGGTGGCCGGGTTAGCTGGCACATGCAGAATGCTCTCAGGGTGGATAGGAGAAAGGCAGATTGCGAGAGTGACCTGAAGCTCAGTAGTTGACTACATACCAATGACAGTGGACTATCACCATTCAGGGGACAATAAACAAGGAAGGGCTTTCAGGAGAGTCCGGCAGTGGTAGTGCAGAGCCATGAGAATCATGCCCCCATTTCCAGCACCTGAGATCCTGGGCAGTGTGAGAATTAGCAGTCTCTATTTTAGGATTCTACTATTATCTAAGAAAACCAGGTTTCAGTAAAGACAGAGAAGATGGAACATTTTATGAATAGCATATTTGGTTACCTTTGATCTACTAAAACAGCTAAATAATTTCTCAGCTGTCTGAACTAGCTTTATCTCTACCACTACATTCAAGGTAATCAAAGAAAAAGACAATCTTCAAACGGCCAACAAAAAAGAACAAAGAGAGCCAAAGCCATAGCTCAGAAAGATCAAATCCCAAATTAGGGTGATCTGTGACTCAGGAGTTATTAAAACAAAGGTCATTATTTTCTAAGCATATATTAAGTGACCAAAAGCAAAAAGACTGACAATTTCTCTGTTCTTCATTCTGCTTAACCACTGGGACAATCCAACCTATTGGAACACACTGGATTTCCTTCATCCTAGGCAAGGAGTTGGATTGTGTTAGGGTTTGTGGGTAGGATATGACATCAAGGAGGCTAAAATGATAAGCAGGAAGACTGTCACTGCATGGTAAACATTAAGGAGCCACTGTTAATCTTTCTGCACCTGACACTCCCCTAAAGTGACTAAGTCTTCCTGTTTTCTTCCCCAGGGTTCATTCAATCTGTAAGTGGGGCTAGATCAAAAAGGGGCAGTGGTTCTCTGATAGTCCCATAGTGCTTAATGATACACCACCTCACACTGTTCCTAATTGTTTAATGTGTATATCTTATCTGTCTAGTAAGAGTATAAGCACTGAGACTTTGAAATTCTCCCATGGCAACTATCATAGTACTAAGTACATATAGCATAATAGACGCTTAATAAATAGTTTTTACCTTGAGAAAACTGTGGCAAAACAATTGCTCTTAGAAATCAAGCCCAATCACTAAACTTATAATAAAAAAACCCCCAGAAGTACAGAACACTTAAGTGGTTTCACCAAGCACACACACACAACTGGTGGGAAATGAAATGAGTTCAGAAGAGCTCAGGTCCATCATTTGATGTGGCAGGAATGAAGAAGAGACTGAACTGAGAACCAGTGGCATATTTCTAAGCATTTGGAGTATGGAGGAATGAAGGAACAGAATAAAACTTCAAGCATCAGCTAAAATATCTCTAGAATCACTTACACTTCAAGCTTCAGGAACTTTCCCTCTGCAAGATCACTATTCAAAACCTTTCCAATTTCTGCTGTTGACAAACATGAGGTCCTTACCTGTTGCACCAAACAGCATGCAGTAAATTTAGGCCTTTCTTTAAGAGTCATGGAAGTTGAGAGAAGGAAATCCCAGAGAAAGTTATAAAGGAACAACAGGAAAAATTTGGGGTGGAAGGCAGAAAAGGTTTCCATGTTCCAACACTGGAAAAAAAGCAGTACTGAAGCACCACCATGTGTTTTAAGAACTACTTGAAGCCTGGTGTGGCTAAAGACTAAGTGAGAAAGAACAGAATGAGAATGGGGTAGAAAGGTCAGGAGGCCAGATGGTGAGAGATATTTCAGCTCTGAATAGGAGAGTGAAGTAATCCCACTAGTGGAAGATCATGCTATCATTGATGAGGAAGGGCTGAGGTGGGGGCAGTGGGTTGAAGGAAGGGACAGCCCTTACGAAGTTATGTAATAAATAACGGGCAATGATTCTTTCCAATCTTCCTTCCTTACAAACAAACTTAAGTAGGGAAAAACACAATGGAAGGTAATAATAGATGAACTAAAGCTTCTTTTCTTTTTTGGGCTGAACAAAGTTTCATATTTATGTGCATATAACTACAAGAAGCTATCTGAGAAAGCATCTCTCATGAAGCTGCCCTGTCATTCATTTATGCTGTTACTAAATACCTACTGTGAGCTTCTCTGATGCAGATGGTAAAGAATCTGCCTGCAATGCGGGAGACCTGGGTTCGATCCCTGGATTGGGAAGATGCCCTGGAGGAAGGCATGGCAACCCACTCCAGTATTCTTGCCTGGAGAATCCCCATGGACAGAGGAGCCTGGTGGGCGACAGTCCGTGAAGTTGCAAAGAGTCGCACACAATGAGCGACTGAGCACAAATACCTTAACAATAATTATTCGTTTATTAATTCTAGGGCCAATCTTGTGATAAATTGAATGTTTCTCTAAGTAGAATGTCAAGATCTCCAAATTAAGGCTGATTCTATCACTGTTCCACTTTCAAATTCTAAAAGCAGTTGATTTGAATTTCCTTTATAATGCAGTCTAATGTTTGGGCAACTGGAAGGAGTTTTCAGAGAACCATTGTTTCTTGAGACCCAGGACAGTTAACACTACAACCTCCCTCTCAGAAGGTGGTCATTAGTTAAAAATGACTCTGCCAGCAGGCAATATAACCAATCAATTTCTGCTCCACAAAAGGCCTGGTCACATTTATTAAAAGTCATGAACACCTGTATGACATGAAGTACTTTTGTGTGTGTTAAAGCATCATTATAAACTCATATTAGAAAACTAGACAGCCAGCTTAAATGTTTAGAGGTCAGCTGGATTCTGTCTGCTGGGATATCTATATTCCCTTCTTTTTCTGAAATGATTTGGCCATTTTTGTGCTTTGGATTCCTAGTCAAATATGTGCTTTTTAAGGATGTACAATTTAAACAGGCTTCAAACTCAAGAGTCACAAATTTTAACTCTTTTATGATAAAAGCAAAGGGCAAAATCAACCAATATTAGGGGTTATAGTTTTGTGTTTAGCTCATCTAGAAAGCCACATGCTTTCAAAACCATGGTCTTACATGGATTTGGATTTATCACTGGCCAGAGCTCCTAAGCTACTTTTGTTTTAATCAGCCTACTTCCCTCTTTTCTTCTTTTTTTTTCAAATGTTTAATTGGAGCTTTACAATACTGTGTTGGTTTTTGCCATACATCAACATGAATCAGCCATAGGTATAGAGTCCCCTCCCTCTTGAACCTCCCTCCCGCTTCTCACCCCATCCTACCCCTCTAGGTTGTCACAGAGCACCAGATTGGAGCTCTCTGCATCAGACAGCAAATTTCCACTGGCTATATATTTTACAGATGGTAATTTATACGTTTCCACGCTATTCTTCCAATTCGTCCCACAATTTCCTTCCCCCACTGTGTCTACAAGTCTGTTCTCAATGTCTGTGTTTCCACTGCTACCCTACAAATAGGCTCATCAGTACCGTCTTTCTAGAGTCCATACATATGCATTAATATGCAATACTTGTTTTTCTCTCCACTCTGTATAACAGGTTCTAGGTTCATTCACCTCAGTAGGAATGATATAAATGTATTCTTTTTAATGGCTGAGTAATATTCCACTGCATGTGTGTATGACATCTTCTTTATCCAATCATCAGTCAGTGAACATCTAGATTGCCTCCATGTCCTAGCTGTTGCAAATAGTGCTGCAGTGAACACTGGGGTACATGCATCTCTTCAATTATGGTTTCCTCAGGATATATGCCCAGCAGTGGGATTGTTGGGTCATACAATAGTTCTATTACAAGTATTTTAAGGATTCGCCATACTGTTCTCCATAGAGGCTGCATCAATTTACACCCCCACCAACAGTGCAAGTGGGTTCCCTTTTCTCCACATCCTTTCCAACATTTATTGCTTGTAAATTTTTTGATGATGGCCATTTTGACCAGTGTGAGGTGATACCTCATTGGTGTTCTATTTTGCATTTCTCCAGTAATTGAGTGGTGCTTGGAAAACTGGACAGCTACATGTAAAAGAAAAAAAACTAGAGCACTTCTTGACACCATACAAACTCAAAATGTATTAAAGACTTAAATGTAAGGCCAGAAACTATAAAACTCTTAGAGAGAAACATAGGTAGTACACTCTTTGACATACATCATAGTAAGATCCTCTTTGACCCACCTCCTAGTGTGTGTGCTGGGTTTCCCAGGGGGTGCTAGTGATAAAGAACCTGTCTGCCAACGTAGAAGACAAAGACTAATGGAAATAAAAATAAACAAATGGGACTGAATTAAACTTAAAAGCTTTTGCATAGCAAAGGAAACAATAAGCAAGATTAAAAGACAACCCAAAGAATGAGACAAAATAATTGCAAATGAAACAACTGACAGAGGATTAATCTCCAAAATATATAAGCAGCTCATACAGCTCAGCATCAGGCTGTCTTTTCTCCACTGTACATTCTTGCCTCCTTTGTTAAAGATAAGATACTCACAGGTGTGTGGTTTATCTCTGGGCTTTCTATCTTGTTTCATTGCTCTGTATTTCTGTTTTTGTGCCAGTACCAGACTATCTTAATGACTGTTGCCATTGCAGCATAGTCTGAAGCCAGGAAGGTTATTCCTCCAGCTCTGTTCTTCGTTCTCAAAACTGCTTTGGCTATTCAGGATCTTTAGTGTTTCTACACAAATTGTTAAAATTTTTGTTCTAATTCTGTGAAAAATACCACTGGTAGTTTGATAGGAATTGCAATGAATCTATGGAGAAGGCAACAGCACCCCACTCTAGTACTCTTGCCTGGAAAATCCCATGGATGGAAGAGCCTGGTAGGCTGTGGTCTATGGGGTTGCTAAGAGTTGGACATGACTGAGTGACTTCACTTTCATGCATTGGAGAAGGAAATGGCAACCCACTCCAGTGTTCTTGCTTGGCAAATTCCAGGGACGGGGAAGCCTGGTGGGCTGCCATCTATGTGGTCACACAGAGTCAGACATGAATGAAGTGACTTAGCAGCAGCAGCAGCATTGAATCTATACATTGCTTTGCATAGTATAATCATTTTCACAATATTGACTCTTTATCTCTCCATCTGTTTGTGTCATGTTTGATTTCTTTCATCAGTGTCTTGTAGTTTAGGTCTTTTGTCTCTTTCGGTAGGTTTATTCCTAAGTATTTTTGTTGTTGTTGTTGCAATGGTGAATGTGATAGTTTCCTTAACTTCTCTTTCTAATTTTTCATTGTTAGTGTATAGAAATGCAAGGGATTTCTGTTTATTCATTTTATATCCTGAAACTTTACTATATTCATTGATTAACTCTAGTAATTTTCTGGTGGAATTTTTAGAGTTTTCTATGTATAGTATCAAGTCATCTGGAAACAGTGAGAGTTTTACTTCTTTTTTTTCCGGTCTAGATTCTTTTTATTTCTTTTTCTTCTCTGATTGTAGTGGCTAGGACTTCCAAAACTATGCTGAATAATAGTGACGAAAGAGGGTACCCTTGTCTTATTCCTGATGTTAGAGAAAATGCTTTCAGTTTTTCAGCATTGAGAATAATGTTTGCAGTGAGTTTGTCGAATACGGCCTTTATTATGTTGAGGTAGTTTCCTCCTACACCTACTTCCTGGAAGGTTCAATATACACAAATCAATCAATGTAATACAGCATATCAACAAACTGAAAGATGAAAACCACATGATTATCTCAATAGATGCAGAGAAATCTTTCAACAAAATTCAACACCCATTTATGATAAAACCCTCTTTTCGTTCTTGATTCCTTGCTTGCTTATTTTGTTTTCAATCTGTAACCATATACTAGACACCTACTGTAGGCAAATCACTCCATTAGATGGTAAGAATTTAAGAAAAATAGAATGTAGGCCCTGCTTTCAGGGAGTTCACAGTCCAGTAGAGTAGACAAGTGTAAGTAAGACAGAAAGGACTTGGTGTTTGTTTACATTGGGTCACATTCACACTCTACACCAAGGCAGAATTGATTCTCAAGTATTTCAAAAGAGTACGCCGACAGTTTCATACATAATGCTGTGAAAAACTGACTGTGGACCCAAGAAACATACATGGGCAGAGTACTTTAGGGAGGGCTGGGGCAGGATCCATCAGCTAAGGGAGTGGCAGAATTAAACACTGTCCTTCACTTTCCATCATTCCTCTGATATGGTTTCTCTGGAGAGCAAAAGAAGAAGCCAAAAGATATTCAGATATCTACAGAGGCACTAATTTTTATTTTTGGTTAAGAAAAACATGATGATGTGGGAACACAAGCCATGTGCTGTGGCCAAAAAAAAAAAAAAAGATGTACGGTTACATTTGTGTTGAAAAATATCAAAAGGTATCAAAATTAAGAAGAGTAATGATAAAAGCTAAACAAGGAAATCAGAAACCCATTGTTGAATTTGTTAAAACTTGGACATTTCTAAAAGCAGGAGAGATGGCAGTTTTGTGAATGCTTTGTACTTAGATTATTAATGTATTTTCTTTTGTAGTTGGACAAAGTCGTGGAAAAACATAAAGAATCGCATAGACGAATCCTGGAACAGCTTTTAATGGCAGAAAAATCTCACAGGCAAACCATACTAGAACTGGAGGAAGAAAAGAGAAAACACAAAGAATACATGGAGAAGAGTGATGAATTCATAAGCTTGCTAGAACAGGAATGTGAAAGGTAAGGCTACTTGGGACAAGACAATGAACTATTCTGCAAACTCTTCCTAACCTCTCACTGTGGGTTGGGCATTATACCAAGGGACACAGGGATATACGATGAATATGACAGCCTCTGGTCTCAAAAACCTCCTGGTACAGAGTGAAGAAAAGGATATGTTTAAAAACAGTATCAATACAACACAAGAATAATCAGGTGTGATAGGACTATGGAAATGTAAGTGCTGGGCACCTCACCTACTTCTTCAAGGGAGTGCCCTGTGAAAGCTGCAGAGAGGAGGTAATGGGTCTAGTCCTTATGTAAATAAGAATGGAAACTACACACAAGGCAAGGGCAGAAGTAAGTGCCACAACATAGAGATAAGACAAGAGTATGGGAACTGAGGGAACGCAAGCTTTCCACAAGCTTCCCATATGGCTAAAGCACAGGGTGTGAGCAAAGCAAAGGCTGGCCATGGGCGCTGGATTTTATACTGTTGGCAAGAAGGAACAAATGACAAGTTATGAGAAGGAGAATGAATTGATTAGGGATGCTTTCTTAATGAACCATTAAGGAGAGATAGAAGAAAGACAGGAGGAGCTTTAACCTAGAGTCTCATATGTTTTCCAATGGCTAGAGGGTTTAGGGATAACGGGGTGTAATGAGAATTGTTTATGAGATATAGTCAATGTGAATTTGTGACTAATGTGACTGGAGAGCAGAGCAAGGAAAACAGAAATGCCATTCTCCCAAATCATCCCACCCTTGCCCTCCAATTAAAATAAATAAATTTATATTAAAGAAAAAAGAAAACAGAAAGTTACACTCCTGGTTATTCACCAAGGTATAGAAGGTAGGAGTGGCGAACAGCTTTTTGCTGTTGCAGGGTTTCTGGTTCAAAAGGGGAAAGGGGGTCTTGCTTCAGACAAGTTGAGCACGAGGAACCTGGAGTGTTCCACTGTCCAGTGGGGAGAACAATATGTCTAAATAGACAATCCCTGGTTAGAAATGTAGGTCTGGGAAAGGCTAGGCTGGTGATGTGTTTTTATAGCTAGTGAGAGCTGATGCTATGGGTGTTGGTTTGGTGAGGGGAGAGAATTTTGAGATGGGAACTCTAGAAAACAACACAACAACCCATCAAGTTAGGGTTTTCGTCCAAAAAAAATAAAAGGGTCAAGAAAGGAAGCTGAGAAAGAATAAAGAAGGGTGGAGGACAAGAAGATTTGATTAAGACATTACAGTATACAATTTGGTATTCAATAAGACAATGTCATATTAAATACTATTTCGAACCCCTGGGGTTTGGCGCCCATGGCCTTATTTGGCCTCCACACTTACTTGGCACTAACTTGTTGAACACAGACACTTCCTTTCATCTCTCATTATTATGAATATTTATTCACCAGGGTCAGAGTACTGCTCACCACAGAATAAAGAAGTAGGCAGGTAAATCACTGCCCCAGGGGCTTACCAAACATTAACAGAGAAGACAAGAGGATACAGATTTAGGGTGGAAATGTGGAAGGCTCTTGGTGGTGTAGTCCTAATGCTCAGGGTTGTGTCTCTACTCTCTTCTGAAGGAAGGTTGAGAAGGGCTATCCAGAAGTAACACTATAAAGTTGGGAGGCAGATGGTGAAGATTATTTAAATCAATAGAGAGTAAAGAAGAACAGCACTGAGAAACGAGAACACAAGAGCAATAGGAATAAAGGCCATGGCTAGAGCAAAAGGAAAATAGTGAGATGAATGTAAATTGTACACCATGGACTCAATATATTAAGAATGGTATTGCCACATGTATCAAAGTAGTTTAATGGGAAGAATTGTAAAAGGTCATATTTTTTAGCCATATAGGACACAAAGTTTTTCCTGTCTTGAAGAATAATGAAAGTAAACAAGCCATTAACCCCCAAACTGGAAAAAATGACTGCAGTGATTCTCATTCCGTGTTTAGCCATTTCAGAAGACATGGGAATATTCACCTATTTCTATTTGCCCAGGTACAGCTTCCAGAGGGAACTCTTTGGGTATGAAAGTGTTAAGCCTATTCTCGACTCACACGATAACACAGACAATACTTCTGCTCTACCTGTACATCCCAGTTCCCGGAGCTTGGCTGTGTTGGTGCACTGACCTTTCCTGCCACCATGCTTGCAGCAGGGAGACTGTGGTGTGGGCCTCATAAGGCATAACTGACTTCTACTTGCTTTAAGGCCATGTGCATAAAAATACTAAATGAATACCACCTCATGAAGAGGAAATGGGGGAAATAGTAATTTCAGGTAAATATATACTGAGGAGGTGTTTACACAAGAGAGTAAAGTACCATTCACACGTCTCATTCTATGACAGCAAATGAGAGAACACAAACCTAACTTTAGTGAGAGTACTTCCTCTCAAACATGCAGCCACCCCTCACAAAAACAAGACTAATTTTTTCTAAGAAGTCAAAGAATAATGTTTAGTTCCTTCTTCTAACAGAGTGATGTAAGCCACTCCCGAATCAGTGACCCTCAGGACAAAGAAACAAAGATATCATAACCGCCATAAAAGTGGTTTGAGTGAATACAGCCATAAATATAGCTCTATAACTATAATATAGTTTCTGACTGGAACTCTGAAAAAAACACTGTGAAAGTTCAGAGCTCTTATTTTTAGTGTTAGATAACATCTACTTGGAAATTAAATAAAAATTAAGAAACACACGATTGAGATAGTTAATGAGACCTTAGAGGGTATAATAATGGATTTCAAATTCAGGCTCCATTTCTGTGTTTTCTTTGGAGAATTCATTTTATGTGGAAAACCCTAAAGGAGGCTGATGTCACACACTGAGTTTAGGCCAAAATGTCTGCCAAATGATGTCGTTGTCGTAATCAGTAAACAATTGGCTTTCCCACTGCAGAAGGGTGGGGGCAGGGAACAGCTCCGGAAACCCTGTTCCCAAGCATGTTAATGTAAAGTTTCCTTCACTGTAATCTGTGCAGTTTGGTCTGTTCTTAGAATAATATTATGTCCACATTTCATGACAACTTTCTGTTCACCAACCAGCTCCAATGTGTGGATATGTGTGTCACTGATGACCTGAATTATGTACTTGGCTGAATTACAAGTGGAGTCTACGTGAAAGGTTTTATACAAAAGTAATGCCAGTAATTTTTGGCCTTTTTGGAGGGCTTCACAGGAAATCCAAAACAAAAATCACTTTTAGTCAGTGCAGTTTTGCAAAATTTTCCCATAAGTGAAATGCCAGTTTTGTCTGTACTTTCAAAATAGTTTGCATAATTTTTTTTTCCTTTTTCAGTTTCAATGGGGGAAAAGGCTGGGAAGAAAAAAAATTTTTTCCTATTTTTTTTTTTTTTTAAATCATGCTTTCTTTCTTAGAACACTAAAGCAAACCATGTATACTAACCATATATATTATTGCACTTCTGGCCTTGAAACCACCACTGAAGTGGGAAACAAATATTGTTATGGCAACTCTGTCTAAAACTGTGACTTCAACCATGGAATTTTTGAAAACCTTAAATTACTTTTCATAATATCTTGGCCAAGTAGGTTAGCACTGATAATTGTGATCTTATAAAGCAGGACTTCAAATGGTAGCTTCTCAAAAGCCACATAGTAAGGAACGAGTCACAGGCAGAATTAATTTATTGCTGCTGTCCTGTCCAAGTGCGACTAGACAGAACAATGGCTCAGGGGGCAGAAGGGTCTTTGTAGTAAAGTCAGCAGGAACTCAGCTTCAAGGTTGCTGCCTTGACCACATCTTGGGTTAAGTCCTTAGTAAAGAACAAAGCATTTTCAACTTTCCCTTTGGCTGAAGCAACTTTATAAAGATTTCTATCATTAACTCTTTTCTACTATGACAGGCCTGTTTTCTAGATGGGCACCAGGAGAGGTGAGTGAAACACTGAGCTATATTTGACTCTCCTGTGAACTGAATATATCGGATTACTTTCAAAGGCTTCTCTCAAAAGACATCAAATCTTCTTTCTAGAGGTTTTGAATACTCCCTTGAAATATATATAATGAATGAGTGTATTCATCTATTTAAGTTTTTAGTTAAACTAACTAGTTACTTAGCTATTTAATGCTGCTGGCCACTTACTCATTCATTAAAACCAAAACCAAAAAAAAAAAACCCACCCAAAACCCTAACCAAAAACATCCCAATTAATTAAATGCCTACTACATGCCAGGTCCTACACTAGATACTAGGAGAAGGAAGTAGATGAGTTCCTCACTGGCATATAACCCCAACTCATTTGTGCATGTATAGGACAGAGACACCACTGTAGCCTTTATGATTTGATACTAAGACTTCCAGGGCACTATGAGATCATGATGGGTAGGGGAGAAAAGCACCAGTATGGTACAAAAACATAATACATTAAATACTCATGAAAATAGAACAGGAGAATTCAATAAACACATTAAACTACAGTACTTCAAGAGGATCCAGTATCTTGCAACTATTACCATTAGGATTTTCAAATTTTTTGGTCTTAAATCCCAGCTTTAAAAAATATCCCACAAAGCATAACACAGAGGGCATAATGTTTTTAAAAAATAAATAAGCTAAAGTCTACTTTTTAAAAATCCTATTTGGAAAGCCAGCAGTTTTAAATTTCATGCACACTAAACTATTGTTGTAGAATGCATTGTACTCAAATGCAATCATTTCCTTTCAGTTTTCTGGCAAGGAGTTATATGTATTACATATTCTCGAGGCTATGTCTTGCAAGTAGTGGAGTGGATGGCAGATCTCCATCTGACCCTTGTCATTGGTATTCAGTTCTTTGTCAGAACAAAATGGAGACCACCACAAACATATTTTATATTGTAACTCTACAGAGACTCACAATGTGATCAGCCCAGTGTTCATTTACCTCAGATCTAACATGGGGTCTGGGTAGGGATGCAGAGAGGTTACTTCACGAGGATAACCAAAAGACCCATTCATTTAGGACTGTACATCATGACTTAACTTTCAGCAGATGTCACAAAACCATACCCTTGTAACTGCATAATTCAGTGGTTTCTATACAACACCATTTAATTATAGAGGTCAAAATTCGGTTACAATGATGACGCTATTTGATTGCTTTTCCTTCCCAGAAAGCTGAGCTGAATTTTACAAATAATTCTGGGTGTGTATTTAGATGTACAATGATTCATGAATTTACTGCTCACAAAAGAACACTACAAATGTTAAAAAGCAGTCTAAAAGGAAATATAACAAGCACAGTGAGGGATGAACTGGGAACTTGGAGAAAGGGGATGCTGGTCTGCAAACTCAATCTGCAGCTAGACCAGATTTGGGCAAATTCCATTTCTCCAACCTTGTATGTAAACAAATGGGACAGGCTATATTTGTGTGTCTCTTTGGATTTAAAACACTGTGATTACGTGATACTATTATGAATAAGTATCTTTTACTTCAACCCTATTATTCTAAGCCACACTAGCAAAAGAGGTCAGTAAGAATGATAGCACCTCAACCACCAGATTCAAATCTACGTCAGCAGTGTTTCCAGTTTTAGAGGATATCTAGATTTAGGTACTTCCTATTGCTTCTTGAACGTTACATATTAGAAACTGAACTTAATATCATCTTCTCAAATTCAGGTCAATTTACAGCCTTTCTATTCCGTTTATTCCACCACAGAGAATCAATCTATGAGATAACCATAAAAATTACAGAAATCTCCCAATCCTAAATTTAAATGAGTAAAGATCTAACAATAAAGACTAATCCTCTAATTTCTGAATTGTGAAAAGTGAAGCCCATCAAGACTCAGTTAGAAACCCCCATATCTTGCTGCTAAATAGAAGTAGGGCCAGACCAGAGGCTAGCTCTGCTAACATAGTGAGTGATATTCTCCCCAGAATCATTACTAGGTGCTCAACCCTGTGCCTGCTATTCCAAAGAAAGTTAAGACATAATTATACCACAATTGAAAAGATAAGACCTTCATAAAATATCTACAGAAGATGCAGGTGTTCATTCTGTGGTACTGACACTGGTGTTGCAACATGATGAAAGGTCAGTCAAAAAGGATATTAAGAAGTGTAATTATCCAACGACCCACATAGCCCTCCCTAGGAGAGTGGAGGACATACAGTAAGTCTTGGATAAATATATCTAACTGACTCATAGCTACTAGCTTAACAGCTCTATAGAACAGGAAGTCAAAGACTGAATGTGGAAAGGCAACCCCAAACTTCTGTTCCATCTGGCTATAAAATACCAAGAGGAGGAAGAGTCATTAAGCCATATCAAAATGGAAAATTCTGCCTCATAAATGGAAACCAAACTGGAACATTAGAATTAAGCTGTATCCTGAATTTCCAACTGGTAGGTAAACTTTGCTGGCAAATATATTATTTCTAATGAGAAGATGAAGCCAAACAGCTTTGGCCAGCCATGAGACTAGGAAATACCTGGCATAAATGTTGAGTAAATATCAATGTACAGAAAGGCCTTTCCTTAGAAGGGTGTACATATAGTAATGGGTTAAAAGCATAGGCTCTGGAGTCAGAACCAACAGGAATTTGAACCATGCTCCCATCCTCTCATCTGGTCCTGCTGCTGCTGCTGCTGCTAAGTCGCTTCAGTTGTGTCTGACTCTGTGGGATCCCATAGACAACAGCCCACCAGGCTCCCCGGTCCCTGGGATTCTCCAGGCAAGAACACTGGAGTGGGTTGCCATTTCCTTCTCCAATGCATGAAAGTGAAAAGTGAAAGTGAAGTCGCTCAGTCGTGTCCGACTCTTCGAGACCCCATGGACTGCAGCCCACCAGGCTTCTCCGTCCATGGGATTTTCCAGGCAAGAGTACAGGAGTGGGGTGCCATTGCCATCTGGTCCTACTAGCTATTTAACCTTGAACAAAGTACTTACTCTCTGTAAGTCTCAAAGTTATCATCTGTTAATAAAATGATACGGATCTCACAGGTTGCTGAAATTACTAAATTATACAATGCATAGGAAGTGCTAAGTATGGTGGCTGACAGTCAGTATGCATTGGCATCTTTCTGCAAATTTGCCTTTCTTCAAGTTAGTTTGTTTGCATATGCTTTACTACACCACTGGGCATATTATGGATTGCTAGGAGGAAACCTAATTGGACCCTATGCTGGTGCTAAGGATGTGCTGATGAATAAAAGTTTCCAAGGGCCATACCCTTTGGTATGAAAGACACGATAGTAAGTGTCATGTCATGTTTCAGGGAGAACGCTCTGAGAATACAGAGCAGGCATAAGTAAGCGGTCCTTTTTCAGGCCTGGTTGTATCTTATTTCGTTTAGATAGGGGTATTGCTGAACATCCTAAGGATCTAACACTGTAACACTGCGCTGGACACCATAGTACTCAATAATTTCCCCCTCCTCTCCTAAACCATGGAGACCTATGTCCCCGTTATGGAAATCATAAATAGAAAGGTTAATGCAATGATATTATGAAAAGCACAGTCTATCACATACTCAAAATAAAGACTAACCTCAAATGATGGTTTTTAAGTGCACCAACAGACTCCACTGGCCCTTGGGCAAGGCAGTGTCACAAGATCCCACACTAACCACATCATCTTGACTAAAGGAGTTATAAAAAATCAAATATTCCCATAATAAGGTAAGTGGGCTTTTGATTTACTTTGTTCACAATTCCTTCTAAAGGGCCAAGCACATGGAGAAGTTTAATAAATATTTACTGAATAAGTGACTAGAATGTAGAAAAAGTTGTTATATTTTAGTTTAGTACTTTCCATTAATATATTCTCAAACATTATCTTCTGGATTAGTTCTTTTCACTTAGCCCAGCTTTAGAGAATAATATATAAAACAAGTCAATTTTGGTAGAGGAAGCAAAATATGCTTGAGAGCTTTGGGATTATTCTACTGAAAGCAGATATAAAACAGGATGGGTCCTTTATCAAGGCACTGGAGGAGACAATCATCCAAAGATAGGATTTTGGTTTAAGAACATCAGAAATATTAACTATTTTAAAAAACTAAAAATAACTCTCTCAACTCATACTTTGCATAGTTTTCGTATCTTGTTTTTTTCACTGACAAAAACACGAACATTTTCCTAAATCACCAACTATTCCAGAACATCATAATTTTTAAGTACATGAATACTACTGTCATACAGATGTAATTTATTTAAATTCCCTATTGTGGGCGTTTAGATTCATTCTACTTTTTCACTTTTATAATGAACACTATGAAGACAAGCCTCACATCCCGGTTAATTTTTATGCCTTCCTGACTGTTGTCATAGAATAAAGTTTTTGATGTGGAATCACTAGGTCAAAAGTTATAAAACTTTTCAGGATTTTAAAAACTGTAGCTAAGTTGCTTTCTATTGATATAAATAGACCATTTATACTATCACTCTCAATGAAGGAGAGTACCCATTTCTTACTTTATAAGTTTGCTTGAGACTAATCCTGAATCTGATCTTGTTTAAAACATATTAAAAACCATGTAAAGTGAGAGAATGTTCATAACCCGAATCAGACTTTCCCACTGACTTGGAATTTGATTTTAGAGATGTATTACTTCTGACCAAAAAAAAAAAAAAAAAAAAATCTAACATATCATCAAAAACATACTCAAACATAACATTTTCTTGAAGGAAGGAATATTTTGCCAATGTCAATATAATTTCAGTACATTTCCTTTTCCTCATCAAATTCAAATTCTAATGGCCTACCACCACCAATCCTCCAAAACACTGCTTCTGTTGCTCTTTCTCTGAAAGGTCTGAAACCCTCTGTCCAATCCCACAAAAGCTGTAAAGTCCCAAGTCAGGATCCTGGCCTACCTTACCTACCACATGGCAACTCTGGCAATAGTTCATACTGCTTATAGTACTGGCCTTCCACAGACAAGTGTGACTTGTTTAACACTGCAGAATCCAAAGTACACTTTGTCAAATTCCTTTCTTAATAATTTGGTTGATTAGGAGTATGTGAGAATTTTCAATCAGCTTTTCTTATTTAACTCAATTTCTACCCACCAATTCTCACTTCCTCTCGTATCTTCCCTATTTATCATGCATAATACATTATGCCCATAGCATTGTCTCGTTTATTTCCATGATTTGCCTAATGACAGCATGAAATATTTGAGATGCCTGGTGAACAGATAATTTATATCTTCATAAAATTTTTCAGACGAAACATACTTGCAGGATTTACGAGGCTGAGTACGTGTTTCTTCAAAATAAGTAATTTCTACCATATAGTTTGTCACTTTATAGCACGCTTTTTTGTTGTTGTTGTTCTAACTTCCCTGATAGCTCAGTTGGTAAAGAATCCGCCTGCAATGAGGAGACCCTGGTTCAATTCCTGGGTTGGGAAGATCCCCTGGAGAAGGGAAAGGCTACCCACAACAGTATTCTGGCCTGGAGAATTCCATGGATTATATAGTCCATGGGGACACAAAGAGCCAGACACAACTGAGTGACTTTCACTTTTTTGTTCTAAGTACATATGACATTCAAAGCATTTCATGTCTTAACAAACACTGCAATGTGTATATATATGTATACATATATGTGTGTATATATATGTAAAGAAACAATCTGGGGAAAAGAGAATCATATGCGGCTGATCTCAAAATGCAATATTTATCAGTAATGGCATTAGTGAGGACCAAATACAAATGACCATAAAAATAAAAAGACCATTTCCCTGTGAGGCTCATCTGTCATTTGCTTTATGTCAAATTACTTCTTACTCTAAACTTATTTGTCAATTATTCAAAACTCCACTTAATAATCTTCTCAAGAACACTCCAGCTGTTTTACAGACATACTTCCAAGCATGACAGCATTGAGCCATTAGGACAGCACACAGATTAAATGAATGGCCTTTTCATGTGTTTATTTGTGGATACAAAGATAGAGAATTCCCGTGGCTTCTTCATATAGAAGAATTCAGTGGCTTACTCTCACCGTTCCTCTGAAGGATAAGATTTTATCAATAAACAAAGTAAGAAGCACAAAACAACAAAAATGTTAGAAGAGGGAGAAATCATTCCTTAATTTTCACCTGTGTTAAAATCTAAGTGAGGATGCCTCAATGATGACAAAGCAGAGAAATGAGAGAAAACTTCATCCTGAAAAAACATTTGGATGGCAGCAAATGAATTATCTTCTAGACTGGAAGAGTTTAATCTTGAAACATGTCTCCTTATCTTCTCTGTATTCTTTCAAATTGATTTTATTTTGTTAGGGAACATGTGGGGTAGTCAGTCAGTTCCCACTTCCAGTTCCAAAGAGAAGCCTTAGGAATCCAAAGAGGTTTGTAGCTTCAGAATGAATTGTTCCTGTACCATGACTGAATGCTCACAACTCACCAAATCATGCAAAAAACCCAAAGAAAGTTTCTTTAGATTTCAGATATTCAAATTCTTTTTATTAAAAAGTGATAGCTAATTCATACTTTCTTACAGATGGTGTCTTATCAACAGCTATTTTAATTTAAAATATGTAATGATTGTTGTTCTTTAGTCACTAAGTCATGTCTGACTATGTGACCCCATAGCCTGCAGCCCGCCAGGCTCCTCTGTCCATGAAATTTTCTGGGCAAGAATACTGGAATGGGTTGCCATTTCCTTCTCCAGGGGATCTTCCTGACCCAGGGATCAACCTGGGTATCCTGTATTGGCAGGCAGATTCTTTACTGCTGAAACATAAAAAGGCATGGGGTGGGGGCACTGTTACAGCCTCGAATACCTTCAGGGGACAGCATGGTAAGGAAAATGACAGGAATAGGATGTTTCGGATTTGCTTCAAAATAATCCAGATTGAGAAGCATAGCATAGTGGAGCAAAAATAATTCCCTCTCTACCCTTTTGAGATCTTGGTTGAGACCCACTGAAATAAAAGACATTAAGAAGAGAAAACCGAACAGAAGTTTATTAACATATATACCTCATGTATACATAGGAGATACCCAGGGAAAATGAGAAACTCTATAAAATGACCTAAACTACAATCCTAAACACCACCTTCAGCTAAAGTCAAAAGAAAGAAAAGTAGTGAGGAATGAGGAAAAGGGAAGCCAGTTACAGGAAGTTACCAGAAAAATCTTGTGTATGGTTGTTATTCAGATTTAAATTGGTGCCTTCTTTGCTGATAAGCTTCTCTTATGATTTAGTCATCCTTCTCTGGAGATACCCTTACACAGAGATTTCCTTCATAAATGTAAATTTCCCTTACAGAAGAGTAACTCTACTCCTGTTTTCAGAACTTTTCATATACCTGCTATTTAAACATTCAGTTCAAAATATTTCTTATACTAAAGAGACATATTTTTGGTGGCATAGTTTGCTACCCTTCAGGATGATACAGAAGAAACAAGACTGGCCAAGAGTTAGTAAGTACTGAAGCTGTAAGAGGGACCCAAAGGGGTTCATCATATTATCATCTCCACTTCTTTATGTGTTAGAAATAACACATAAGTGAACAAATAATAACACAAGAATATAGTTAGAAATTTTAAATGAACAGAAAAGTATAAAATAAAAATTAAGTATAAACTGAAGATTTATAAAAGTAAAATGAAAATTAACCTTTCTCTGACTTTTCCTCACTTCCAACTCCCCAAAAGTAAGCTAGAGCTAATAGTTTTCCGTGTGTTTTTCTAAAAATTTACTGTAAGAATATATCATAAGTAATTCATAAAAGAGATCTTTCTACCTTAACAAAAAATTGGCTGCATATTATTTCATTCTAGAGATGCAACTCATTTGGCCAGGCTTTAGATAGCATTCCTTTTTCTTTTATTTGTTACCAAACATTGCCCAATCAATTGACTCTCAATAAATTCAGATGTAGGTTAATTCCAACTTTCTTTCAGAAACAAGTTACTCAGTAGTAACTTTGAATTTTTTTTGTGTGTGTGTGCATAATGAAGAACTAAAACCCACAAGAAAAGAAGCCTTTGCATGGGACGCTCAAGACAACACAGAAGATAGTAGTGGGGGTAAGGACAGGGACAGCGGGGAGAGGACACTTCCAGAGTCAGGTCCACAGACCACTCTCATTTACTTGTCAGCACTTCCCCAAGAGGTCTTCAGAGCTAGCAGGTGATGGTGAGGATTTAGTTGCTAAGCCGTGTCCTCTTTGTGGCCCCATGGACTGTAGCCTGCCAGGCTCCTTTGTCCATGGGATCCTCCAGGCAACAGTACTGGAGTGGGTTGCCGTTTTGTAAAAGCTACAGAGCATCGATTTGATGCAAGAGCAGAAGCTCAGGCAGTTCAAATGAAATTTGTACTTATTTGCAGTAGTATCTGCCTGATGACGTGAACAAAGTGACCACAGAAGAATCAACGGTAACAGAATTCTAGAAGTAAAGCCCACATGTACTTTCTTTATGCTGCCCCCAAAGCAAGGAATGCTGCTTATTTGGATATGGCACTGCCTGTAGGGGAATAGGACATGATTCGTGAACTCCAAACTGTCCCTAGAAATTTTCTAGAAAATCAGAAATAAAGCAAAATAAGAGATAAAACTATTGTGAACCTGTGAGCCATTGTAATTTATGGCCACTTTCTTCTTTCTGATAAAATGATACAAATAATTTTTTTTTCTTTTCTAAACTAAGTTTCACAAAAATACTATAAATCTCAACAGATAATAGTGTTAATGTATGCTCATACAGCTTATGGGTGGAATAAAGTTTCTCTTCAAACTACAAAACTAAGACAGATGATATATACGTATACAGCATCCCTGCTAAGTTGTTGGGAGAAGGCAATGGCAACCCGCTCCAGCACTCTTGCCTGGAAAATCCCATGGATGGAGGAGTCTGGTAGACTGCAGTCCATAGGGTCGCTAAGAGTAAGACATGACTGAGCATCTTCACTTTCACTTTTTACTTTCATGCACTGGAGAAGGAAATGGCAACCCACTTCAGTGTTCTTGCCTGGAGAATGCCAGGGACAGGGGAGCCTCGTGGGCTGCCGTCTATGGGGTCACACAGATTGGACACAACTGAAGCAACTTAGCAGCAGCAGCTAAGTTGCTTGAGTTCTGTCTGACTCTTTGCGACCCTATGGACTATGGCTCACCAAGCTCCCCTGTCCATGGGATTCTCCAGGCAAGAACACTGGAGTGGGTTGCCATGCCCTCCTCCAGGGTATATTCCCAACCCAGGGATTGAACTCACGTCTCTTACAACTCCTGCATTGGCACGCGGGTTCTTTACTACTAATGTCACCTGGGAAGTCAAAAGTAGCTCACTAGGCACAGATCAAATAATATTAATGTTTTTTAGGAAAAATGAACAATCTTGGAACATTTTTGTTAAACTGATAACAATCATAATAATAGTAGTAACAATTAAATCCTAAGAAACCTACTGAAAAAACTACTAGAACTAATAAATAAGCTCAGCAAGCTTGTAAAATACAAGCTAGATTAGTACACAAAAATCAGTCATATTTCTACACAGTAGCTGTGAGCAAATTAAAAATGAAATTCGGAAAACAATTTCATTTACAATAGCACCAAAAAGAAATAGAGCATTTGGAAATATATTAAACAAAAGAAGTACAAGACATACTCTAAAAACTACAAAACAACATTGAAAGAAACTAAAGAAGCCCTAGAGAAGACTCTACACATGGACATCCCAGATGGTCAATACCGAAATCAGATTGATTTTATATTCTTTGCAGCCAAAGATGGAGAAGCTCTGTACAATCAGCAAAAACAAGACTGGGAGCTGACTGTGGCTCAGATCATGAACTCCTTACTGCCAAATTCCTTAAATTGAAGAAAGTAGGGAAAACCATGAAAACCACTAGACCATTCAGGTATGACCTAAATCAAATCCCTTATGATTATACAGTAGAAGTGAGAAATAAATTTTAGGGGCGAGATCTGATAGACAGTGCCTGATGAACTATGGACGGAGGTTCATGACATTGTACAGGAGACAGGGATCAAGACCATCCCCATGGAAAAGAAATGCAAAAAAGTAAAATGGCTGTCTGGGGAGGCCTTACAAATAGCTGTGGAAAGAAGAGAAGCGAAAAGCCAAGGAGAAAAGGAAAGATATAAGCATCTGAATGCAGAGTTCCAACTAATAGCAAGGAGAGATAAGAAAGCCTTCCTCAGTGATCAGTGCAAAGAAATAGAGGAAAACAATAGAATGGGAAAGACTAGAGATCTCTTCAAGAAAATTAGAGACACCAAGGGAACATTTCATGCAAAGATGGGCTTGATAAAAGACAGAAATGGTATGGACCTAACAGAAGAAGATATTAAGAAGAGGTGGCAAGAATACACAGAAGAACTGTACAAAAAAGATCTTCACGACCCAGATAATCACGATGGTGTGATCACTCACCTAGAGTCAGACATCCTGGAATGTGAAGTCAAGTGGGCCTTAGAAAGTATCAGTATGAACAAAGCTAGTAGAGGTAATGGAATTCCAGTATGAGTTATTTCAAATCCTGAAAGATGATGCTGTGAAAGTGCTGCATGCAATATGCCAGCAAATTTGGAAAACTCAGCAGTGGCCACAGGACTGGAAAAGGTCAGTTTTCATTCCANTACAATGGACTACTATTTGGCAATAAAATGAAAGCCTGTGTCCTTTAGCAGTCACTCTCCATTTCCCCTCCCTGCCCCTGGAAACCATTAATATGCTTTCTGTCTCTATGGTTTGGTCTGTTCTGGACATTTCATATAAATGGAATACAATATGTAGCCTTTTGTATCTGACTTCTTTCACTTAGCATAATGTTTTCAAGCTTCACCCATGTTGTAGGACCTAAAAAGCACTTCATTCCTTTTTATGGTTGAACAAAATCCTTTCTGATCTAAATGATCAATATGATAGATATAAAACTATTAATGACAATAGATATTTCTCATGAGATATAGGTTAGTTGTTTTCTTAAAAATTTACAAAGAAGGCCTTTTAATGCCAGATCACACTCTTGAACCAAAGGGCAAAGGACCTGAAAATAAGGTAATGGGGATATACCAAAGGGAAGTGCCCAAAGGCAAATGAATATTTGCTGGAGGTGGGGTGGGGGAGCTGGGGAAACATTTTTGTTCTATATGAAAGGGGAAAATAAAGGGGACAATGAGGATATCCATCATCCATTCATTCATCATTTGACATTCATTTAACTGAACACTATACATGGAACTAGGAACTTCGGAAAAAGCAGTGAATAAGATATGGAGGCTGTCTTTGAGGTCTCAGTAGAAAACATAATTAGGATGAGGTAATTAACTGTGGGCTACAATGAAAGCATGCACAGACTGCTCCAGGATCCCATTTGAGGGATGGATTAGTTCTTCATGGAGACAATGCGAAAGCATCCCAGCAGGGAGCAATTAGCTTGAAGGCCTGCTGCTGCTAAGTCACTTCAGCCGTGTTCAACTATGTGCGACCCCATAGACGGCAGCCCACCAGGCTTCCCTGCCCCTGGGATTCTCCAGGCAAGAACACTGGAGTGGGTTGCCATTTCCTAGCTTGAAGGCCTTGTGGAGTCTTATCTGGCAGAGAGGAGCAGAAATGGTATTCCAGGCAGAAAACTATACCTACAGACACAAAAGGACTGAACAAAAGCAGGCTGTGGAACTAAGTCTCTGTTGAAGATAAGTAGTTTAGGGCCAGGGTACACAAACCCTACGTGCCATTACCCTGGGATTCCCCTTTATCCTGAGCCCAAGAAAAATCTCAACTTGACCTGGGTGTTCTGTCAGAGAACCTACAGCATACACAAAACACTATGTTAGGTGTGTTCAGAGTCAAATTTGGAAAGAACATATTGTAATAAAAATATTAAAACAGCAACACCCAGAAAACTACTACTATAAGTAAAACACCAAAGAGGGCAAGGCTCTTCAGAAATGGATTCCACATTACCAATTGCTATACAACTTCCTGATAAAGACTTAACAGTAAAATGGGATTGGAGAAGTACATGCTCATTTAGTTAAAGTAAATGGAAAAATAAATCTCCTTCCATCCTAAATCCCAGCAAGAGAGATGTGGGTGTGTAATATGCTAGCTAATCCCTTTTGCATGGCCTAAACTTGGCTAATTACAGCAACATGTGAATAAACACGGCACAGAGATATAACTAGAAAACAGAAAGGAACAGGAGCATCTACTTATTTTGAATGTAGCCTGACCTCTGCCAAGAAAACATTCCAATTTCATCCTTGAAAAAAGTTACTTAGCTAATCTTTCTTACAGAATATCCCTGTCTCTGGCCATCTTTTGAGTTTGGTCCCAATTTTCCTGAGCAAACTTGATAAAAAACAAAACAAAACAAACGAGTTCTGGGCTGATGTATCCATCTACAAAATGAGCAGAAATGTCTTCGTACCTACCACTTCTCTTGTTGTTGTTTAGTTGCTAAGTCATGTCAGACCCTTTGAGACTCCATGGACTGTAGCCTGCCAGACTCCTCTGTCCATGGGATTTCTCAGGCAAGAATATTGGACTGGGTTGCCGTTTCCTTCTCCAGATCACTTTTTTTGTACAAAGGCTAATTAAGAAAAATAAGGGCAACTATTTGGGCAAAGAATTTGAGATCTGTGGATCAGAAGTGAAATATGAATCAAATGAAATATTTATTTACATATGGGAATAGTCTGAATTATAGAACATTACTTTGATCAGTCCAAGGGCTAACTATTAATATTTCCCAGATAACCAACCTTTAAAAATTACTTCCTTTAGGGGCTTCCCTGGTGGCTAAGTGGTAAAGAATCTGCCTACCAATGCAGGAGACACAGGTTCAATCCTTGATCTGGGACTATCCCACATGCCACTGAGCAACTAAGCCTGTGTGCCGCAACTGCTGAGCCTATGCTCTAGGGCTCACATGCTACAACAACTACTGAAGCCTGCGCCCTAGGACCCAGGCTCCACAACGAGAAGCCACGGCAATGAGAAGCCTGCACACCGCAACTAGAGAATAGCCTCCTCTCTCCACAAATAGAGAAAAGTTCCTGCAGCAATGAAGACCCAGGACAGCCAAAAATAAAATAAATAAAATTTAAAAAACTATTAAAAAGTTACTTTCTTTAGAAACCATAAACAAAATGAAAAGACTGCCCAGAGAATGGGAGAAAATATTTGCAAATTAAGCAATGGACAAGGGATTAACTCTCCAAATATACAAACAGCTCATGGAGCTCAACATTAAAAAAAAAAAAAAAATCAAACCAAATAACCCAATCAAAAAATGAGTGGAAGATCTAAACACACATATTTCCAAAGATATACAGATGGCCCAAAAAGCACATGAAAAGATGATCAACATCACTAATTATTAGAAAAAGGCAAGTCAAAATTACAATGAAGTATTATTACTTCACACTGTTCAGAATGGTCATCATCAGAAAGTCTATAAACAGTAAATGCTGCAGAGAGAGCGGGCCTGGAGAAGAAGGAACCCTCTTACACTGTTGGTGAGAATGTAAACTGGTATAGTCACCATGGAAGAGAGTATGGATGTTCCTTAAAAAACTAAAATTGAGCTACCGTATGATCTAGCAATCCTGCTCCTGGCCATATAAATGGAGAAAACCATAATTTGAAAATATACAGGCACCCCAGTGTTCACTATAGCACTATTTATGACAGCCAAGACATGAAAGCAACCGAAATGTCCACTGACATATGAATGGATGAAGATGTGGTACATATACACAATGGAATATCACTCAGCCACAAAAAGGATGAAATAATGCCATTTGCAGCAACATGGATGGACCTAAAGATCTTCATACTAGGAAAATCAGACAGAGAAAGAAGTATCATATGATATCACTTATATGTGGAATCTAAAAAGATGATACAAATGAACTTATTTACAAACAGACTCACAGAATTCAGAAACAAACTTGCGGTTACCAAAGGGCAAAGGTGAGGGATTAACATATATACACTAATATATACAAAGTGCATAATCAACAGGGACCTACTGTATAGCATATGAAACTCTTAGTAAATATTCTGCAATAATCTATATGGAAAAGGAATCTGAAAAAGAATGCATGTACGTATATGTAAAGCTGAACCACTTTGCAGTACACCTAAAACTAACACATCACTGTAAATCAACTATAGTGTTAGTCACCCGGTTGTGTCCAACTCTTTGCTATCCCAAGGACTGCAGTCTGCCAGCTCCTCTGTCCATGAAATTCTCCAGGCAAGAATACTGGAGTGGGTATCCATGCCCTTCTCCAGGGGATCTTCTCCACTCAGGGATCGAACCTGGGTCACCCCGACTCAGGGCAGATTCTTTACCATCTGAGCCACAAGGGAATCCCTAACCTTTTGATTAACAGCCGAAATCAACTATTTCCCAACATAAAATAGAATTTAAAATTTTAAAAAATTACGTCCTTTAAGAGCTGCAAAGAGGTAATAGATACGGTAGTGTGCCTATGCTGCCTCTCTAGCATGTAACAACTGTAAAGACATGAATTTGTTTATTTTGAAAGCTCTTAGTGATAGGAAGATTTATTAGAGAAATGAAACACTTCACCTCTAAAAGCTCAAAGAACTCTGTTTTTATTGCATTAGTCTTGCCAGGAGAATTCTGAATGTGTTTGTATTCTATCAGTTGACAGTGTGAGTCAGTCTGTCCCAAACTGGTTTTCTAACCAGAAAACTGAGAAGTCTGATGACACATTTAGGTAAACATGCTCACTGGATGAAGTTATTTAAAATTTTATAGCCTTTTTAATCCTCTCTAAGCCTCTGAAATCCAGATAGGTTTTTAGACAAGATTTAAGTTCATATGAGTCAAAGAGTAGAAATTATATATAAACCAACTCTATTAAGAATCCCACAGGTTCTGGATAACTAAGAAAGTCTAATGCTTGAGAGAGCAATGAGGGTAATCTGAACCCCAAATGAAGCCTTTAACTGTTAGCTAATCAACCTTGTTTTTAATTAAAATTTCAGCTCTAAATACAGGTCTTACCCCAAGAACTAAAATTTTTCTCATCTGTTCTGGTCAGATGACAACAGCTCTTTGTTGACAGTGATAAATGAACTCCGTGAAGGGTTTACTAAAGTGAGAGTCGTAGACCATGACTCTCATCACCTATTCTCCAGGCAATCTGAGAATTCAATATGCAGTTGAATGCAAATAGAATCAGAACATGGCAAAATAGAAGTCAATCTCAATTATCTAACTAGAAATGATAGCAATAGTGTTATTGTAAGAGCTAACTAATCCACATAGATCAATGCATGAGCCACGTGTAGAAATAGCTGATTATAAACCTATAGAGGGATTTTTTTTTAATTGTATTGGAGGGTTGGTGCCCCCAACCCTGTGTTATTCAAGGGTCAACAGTTTATTCCCCTTGTAACACCCTACTTTTAGCCATAGCATTACTTTTTTATTCAAAGAACACTTTTAAGATAAATCCACTCATTCTTTTGTTCTAGAAAGTTTCTGCTTTATCTAAAAAGAAATCTTGTTTCTGCTCCAAACTTTAACTTATTATTCACTGATACCCTGGGGAGTAAATTTAAACAATAACTAAGGTACAAGGGAGTGGCTTGAAAACTTTTTGATGCTGTAACTCTCTCTAATCCTAGTCCCTCCCTCCTTCTCCAAGGATTCCATACCCGTCATTCCTCCACTGATATATGAAACACACATCCCAGAACTCAGGTTACCTTGAAGTTGCTGGCTGTGCTGTGCTTAGTCGCTCAGTTGCATCTGACTCTTTGTGACCCCATGGACTGTAGCCCACCAGGCTCCTCTGTCCATGGGGATCCTCCAGGCAAGAATACTGAAGTGGGTTGCCATGCCCTCCTCCAGGGGATCTTCTCAACCCAAGGATCGAACCCAGGTCTCCTGCATCGCAGGTGGATTCTTTAGCACCACCAAACCCTAGGTCAGATTATCTCTGCTCCATTCTCTGATGTTGGACCAGATAGAGAATTTTATAAACAGAGACGAGAATTTTATAAACAGAGACCAGAATTTGAAATAGGTGACTCTCTGCACTTGTTAGCCAAAGCCTCAACTTTGAGCTCCTAAGTTTCGATAGCATTAACGTTCAGTTCTTAAACATTCCAGGAAAGCATTTATTTGTAATACTCCCCTATACAGGCAGGCACACACACACACACACACACACACACACACACACACACACAACCCCAGAGTAATAGTCCCTCGGTACTTAAAACAAAACCAAACAGCATGGGGTGGCTAACTGGTAAATTATTCATGATGAGTAACTGCGATCAGAGTAACCCCTCATACTCTTCTAAATAAATGCCTGAAACTAAGAACTCTATTAAAGACCATACACACTCACATATAACATGAATCCTTTTTATAGAGACAGTAAATTCTACTTTGTACATTTTATATAAAAACAATACAAATTCTCTATAAAGAACTCAATAATTAGTGATAATACTAATAGTAACAATAGTTATATTTTATTTAATGTTTACTGTTAAACACTATCCTTAGCATATGAAATGCATTATCTCATATAATCTTCATAACAATCTTTTAAAGTAGATACTGGTATTGTCCACCACATAATATTCAGATAATCAAACTGAAGCTTAAGGACATTACATAACTTTCCCAAAGTCACACTACTGATAGTAACTGTAGAGAAGAATTAGAACTCAAGTCTATCTGACCCCTGAATCTGAGTTCTTAACCTTTCTCTGTGAGTGGTTCCCAAAATTAAGTAAGTGATCATCAAAGTTGCCAGGGGAACTATTTAAAAGTACAGATTTCTGGGCCCAACCCCAAATATCCTGAATCAGAATCTCCAATGGGAGCATTTAGAAATAGGAACACAATGGCATCTCAAACACGGTTTAAACGTTCTTTTAAGACGCCAAGAGAACCTGAGTGAAGCCAGTTGTCACATAGTTGTCTATGTCAAATCATCAGCTTTGAAAAGAAAATAGCATCTCTTTTACCATGTGAACCTCTTTTCACTATATAGCAACCAGAAAGGTCTTGTTTGCTGAAAGGTCAAATGAAGTCATGGTCACACTATGTCAGCAATTAGTATCAGGACAGCCAGCTGTACAGGCTGTGTATGGAGGGTGAAAGTGATACAGCACAGCAAAACTGCTGGCTCAGAACTGCTGAGTCAGAACCACAGCAAAGAGAAGGCACAGAACCAGTGTGGAGACAGCTTAAATTTCCAGTGAGGCTACACTCATTATATGGCCAGATCAACATTTCTTAGTATTATATATATAGTTTTTGTTGTTGTTTAGTCACTCAGTCATGTCTGAGTCTTTGTGACCCCATGGACTGCAGCATACCAGGCTTCCCTGTCCTTCATCATCTCTCGGAGCTTGCTCAAACTCATGTTCACTGAGTCAATGATGCCATCCAAGCATCTCATCCCCTGTTGCCCCCTTCTCTTCCTGCCCACAATCTTTTCCAACATCAGGGTCTTTTCCAGTGAGTTGGTGCTTCACATCAGGTGGCCAAAGGATTGGAGCTTCAGCTTCAGCATCAGTCCTTCCAATGAATATTAAGGGCTGATTTCTTTAGGACTGGCTGGTTTGATCTCCTTGCTGTCCAAAGGACTCTTAAAGAGTCTTCTCAGGCACTACAGTTCAAAAGCATCAATTCTTCAGCGCTCAGCCTTCTTTATGGTCCAACTTTCACCTCTGTACATGACTAGGGGAAAAACCAAAGTTTTGACTAGATGGCCCTTTGTCAGCAAAGTGATGTCTCTGTTTTTTATATGCTGTCTAGGTTGTTCATAGCTTTTCTTCCAAGGAGCAAGCAGCTTTAATTTCATAGCTGCAGATACCACCTGCAGTGATTTTGGAGCCCAAGAAAATAAAGTCTGTTACCGTTTCCATGTTTTCCCCTTCTATTTGCCATGAAGTGATGGGACTGGATGCCGTGATCTTTGTTTTCTGAATGCTGAGTTTTAAGCCAGCTTTTTCACTCTCCTCTTTTACCTTCATCAAGAGGCTCTTTAGTTCCTGTTCGCTTTCTGCCACTAGGGTGGTATCATCTGCATATCTGAGGTTATAGCTATTTCTCCTGGCAGTCTTGATTCCAGCTTGAGCTTCATTCAGCCAAGCATTTCACATGATGTACTCTGTCTATAAATTAAATAAGCAGGGTGACAATATACAGCCTTGCTGTACTCCTTTCCCAATCCTAAACAATTCACTTATTGTCTAATTTATCCATTAATTTTAAAACAATTACTGAGTGTCTAACATGTGCATGGCACTAAAACACAAAAATGATCCTTGTCCTCAGGGGCAGAAAAGCATTCAGGTGGCAGAAAAAAGAGGTAAATACTAAATAGGGGACAAGATTAGTTTTCATGGAAAAAGTGGCATTTGAGCTACCTTTATTGAATAATTGAAAATATTATTTAAATAAACTTAAGTATGCTCAGCTCCATGAGATCATTCAGAATACTGTCTTCATCTGCATGATCAAAGCTGAAACCCCACTATGTCTCTCTTAAAGAGTATGGAGGATGGGAAAGAAAGGTAAAAAACATGAAAAGTATCTTGCTTTCAAGTTGGAGTTGACCATCTCTATTATTCACATTCCACTAATCGAATCCAAACTCACTTAGCCTCTTCTCAATACAGGGAGAGGTAGAAATGTCTGGCTGGGCAGCCATATAAGCCCAGGAAGGAAAAAACCAATTGATGTTTCAAAGATAACAAGTCTGCCACAACCTTAGCACAAACCACTTAACCTCTCTGTGCCTCAGTTTACCTTCATGATCTTGAAAAGGATGCAAGAGCACTGATCATAAAAGATTACTTATTAGACTTTATTAAAATTAATCAATTCATTATAAATTAATAAATTAATCTAAATATAACAATAATCAGATGAAAAGGTGTCTTGTCAAGCGCTGAACCTGGTAGGCAAGGTGCAAGCTGGGATGCTAGAAGAAAATGAGAGAAGCCCTAGGAACTGCAGACATGCTTTATTCACCAATGGCTGACGCACCAGAAAGGGCTGTTTCAGGTGGGTTTAATATAGGTATACATGAACAAAGGTGGCAATTTGCCAAGCTATTACATCAAGATGTGTGTGCACACTGCTGTGGATGATCTCAGCTGTTACACAACCATGCAGAGTCATTGTTTATAGGAAGTGGGGCGAGAAAGCCTGGCCATCACTATCTTGGCTAATTACTATTCCTCTACAAAAGGCAAAGCACTGATTGGGAGAAGATACCTGCATACATATAACCAACAAAAGACTAACATCCAGAATATATAAAGAACTTGTACAAATCAATTAAAAAGAAAAGACTGGCAAGCCAATATAAAAAAGGAGAAGACTTAAGGACACTTATTCGGATAAGTGTCCTTATCCGACAATTCTTTGACAATAAGTGTCAAAGAATCATGCGAAAAGAAAGTCCAACATTATTAATCATCAGAGAAATGCAAACTAAACTACAATGATACCACTACAGTCCTACCAGAAAGGCTAAAATTAAACTGACAATATCAAGTATTGCTGAAAAAGTAGAGCAACTGGAACTTATATATATATATCTCTGGTAGCAATATAAATTCCATTTATATGAAGCTGAATTTCCATTAATATGAGCATGAATTTGCATGAAGTTCAGGAAAGCAAATTAAACCGTGGTAATAGACGTCAAAATGGTGGTTACTTCCTGGGAAGAAAGTGGATATCAACTGGAAGGTGGCACAAAGGAGGTCTGTGGCAGACTCGGACATATTCTACATTTTCATCTGCACAGTGTTTATACAAGTATATGCATCTATAAAAACTCACTAACCTGCATGTTTAATGTGTGCGCACATTAACAAATATAAAGTATACCTCAATAAGGGAAAAAAATGGAAAAACAGTACTTATAAGTTGTGAAGTGAGATATGCTACACATTCTGTAGGTGCAAGTATTAGAAATGACTGAACTCAGCAACTCTTATCAGACTGGGTCTCATAACAGTAACTGGAAGATTCAGAGAGGCGGATGAGTTTGACTTTGGGATGTTGTGCTTGAGAAACTGAGAAGACATCTAGGAGTAACTGCACACATGGGACCAGAGAGAATTCAGGCAAACAGTGGCTAATGTCAGAGATGTTGGAGTTCTAGCATGGAAAGGTAGATTGAAACAGTAGGAGCAGATTAGAGTATCTAGTAGTATAGAATGTAAAGGGCTAGATTGTCCTAGCAAATGCCTACATTCAGAGGATAAGAAAAGGGGAATAAGCTATCAAGGAAAATAGAGAAGAAGCAGTCTATGATATTGAAAGAGAATTTAAAGAGCCCAGTGTCTTAGAAGCCAAAGGAGTGGACAGGTAGCTGACTGTGTTAACTGGCCGAGAGAAGTAGCAGAGGGTGAAGTTTGCTGGACCTGATGATGAAATCGCCAAAGAACTCTGAGAATAATTTCATCAGAATGGCAGGTGCTGAAACCAGATTTGAAGGAACCAGAGTATGGTTAGGATTAGACACACTGAGTATAGTGATAGTTTTTCAAGAAATTCACAAGGGATGGGAAGGGAAAAGACTGTTCACTTGTAGAAATAGCAAAGTTGAAGTAAAGGGGCCAATTAAGACTGAAAGATGATGGAACAATAGAGTCAAGTCCCAAGGAAGACAAGTGAGTATGGGAGGCAACAAAGGGATAGTTACTACAGACACTGACGAGGAGTTAAAATAAGCATGAATCTCAGGTTGACTGAGGAGTAAGGAGCAGTCATGAAAACAACGGCAAAGGAAAAGTATAGAAACCTCTAAGCTTTCTAGGGTTAGAATAGGAAGATGTCAAACTAACAAAACTTAATGTTCAGAAAGTTCTTTGACCTCATTTTAATGGACTAGCCTATTTTAAAGATGCATGCTCGATATATTTGTAAAAGGTCCTATTTTAATTTGGTCATTGAAAAAAATGCCAGTGCCAAAAAAAAAAAAACTGCCTTAACAGAAATGAAATACATTTTTACCAGGCAGGTTCTACTACTTAAAGAGGTTACAACACGTGTACACCCGTGGCAGATTCATGTTGATGTATGGCAAAACCAATACAATATTGTAAAGTAATTTAGCCTTCAATTAAAATAAATAAATTTATATTAAAAAAAGGTTATAAATATTTGATTGGAAAACAATGTTTTTCTCTTCCTACTGAAAGATCTATTCCAAGATTAGAACAAAAATACTAGCAAATGATGGAAATAACAAAATAAGTACATTCTAATGGTTAAACAATCTGGCCTATGGTCCTTNCAGTGCCAAAGAACGTTCAAACTACTGCACAATTGCACTCATTTCCCATGCTAGCAAAGTAACGCTCAAAATTCTCCAAGCCAGGCATCAACAGTATATGAACCTAGAACTTTTAGATGTACAAGCTGGGTTTAGATAAAGCAGAGGAATGAGAGATCAAATTACCAACATCTGCTAGATCATAGAAAAAGCATGGGAATTCCAGAAATACATCGGCTTCATAGACTATGTAAATGCCTTTGACTGTGTAGATCACAACAAAGTGTGGAAAATTCTTTAAGAGATGGGAATCCCAGACCACCTTACCTGCCTCCTGAGAAATCTGAATGCAGGTCAAGAAGCAACAGTTAGATCCAGACATGGAATAACAGACTGGTTTCGTATTGGGAAAGGAGTATGTCAAGACTGTATATTGTCACTCTGCTTATTTAACTTATATGCAGAGAACATCATGTGAAATGCCAGTCTGGATGAAGCACAAGCTGGAATCAAGATTGCTGGGAGAAATATCAATAACCTCAGATATGCAGATGACACCACCTTTATGGCAGAAAGCAAAGAGAACTAAAGAGCCTCTTGATGAAAATGAAAGAGGAAAGTGAAAAAGCTGGCTTAAAATTTCAACATTCAAAAAACTAAGATCATGGCATCTGGTCCCATCACTTCATGGCAAATAGATGGGGAAACAATGGAAACAGTGGCAGACTATTTTTTTGGGCTCCAGGATCACTGCAGATGGTGACTGTAGCCATGAAATTAAAAGACATTTGCTCCTTGGAAGAAGAGCTAAGAGAAACAATCTAGACAACATGTTAAAAAGCAGAGACATTACTTTGCTGACAAAGATCTGTCTAGTCAAAGCTATAGCTTTTCTAGTAGTCATGTATGGATGTGGGATTTGGGCCGTTAAGAAAGCTGAGTGCTGAATAATTGATGCTTTTGAAGTGTGGTGTTGGACAAGATTCTTGAGAATCTCTTGGACTACAAGAAGATCAAACCAGTCAATCCTAAGGGAAAGAAGGACTGATGCTGAAGCTCCAACAATCTGGCTACCTGATGCGAAGAACTGACTCATTAGAAAAGACCTGATGCTGAGAAAGATTGAAGGCAGGAGGAAAAACGGATGACAGAAGATGAGATGGTTGGATGGCATCACCGGCTTGATGGACTTGAGTTTGAACAACCTCCAGAAATTGATGATGGACAGGGAAGCCTGGAGTGCTGCATTACATGGGGTTGCAAAGAGTCAGACACAAGTGACCAACTGAACTGACTGACTTGCACAGGGGCCATAGTAATCTGTGTATCATTACCATTGGAATCTTGATAAAGATTGTTTTGTATCTATAGATGGCTTTGGGCAATGTGGACTTTTTAACAAAATTGATTCTTCCAATCCATGAACCCAGGATATCCTTCCATTTCTTTGTGTTTTCTTCAATTTCTTTCACTGATGTCTTATAGTTTTCAGTGTAGAGATCTTTCACCTTCTTGATTAAATTTATTCCTAAGTAGTTTATAGTTTTTTTGGCTCTATTGTAAATGGAATTGTTTTATTTATTTTTCAGATAATGTTTTTGGTGTATAAACATGCTACTGATTTTTTCATATTAATTTTTTAAATTAATTTTTTGTTTTTGGTTGTGCTAGGTCTTTGTTTCTGCATGTGGACTTTCTCTGTTGCAGTAAGCAGGGGCTCCTCTTTATTGCAGTGTGCAGGTTTCTCATTATGGTGACTTCTCTTATGGAACATGGGCTCTAGGCCCATGGGCTTAAGCAGTTTTGGTGCATGGGCTTAGTTGCCCCATGGCATTTGGGATCTTCCCGGATCAGAGGTCGAACCAGTGTCCCTTGCTTTGGCAGGTGGATTCTCAACCACCAGGGAAGTCCTGCATGTTAATTTTTTATCCTGCAACTTTATAGAATTTATTGATTAGCTGTAACAGTTTTGGGATGGAATTTTAGGATTTCTTATATATAAAATCATGTCACCTGCAAACAAATAATTGTGCTTCTTCCTTTCCAATTCTGATGCCTTTTCCCTGTCTCTTGCCTGATTGTTCTGGCTGGGATTTCTAGTACTCTGTTGAATAGAAGTGGTGAGAGTGAGTATCCTTGTCTTGTTCCAGATATTAGAGGAAAAGCTTTCAACCATATACCACTGAGTCTGATGTTAGCTGTGGGCTTATCTTGCATGGCCTTTATTATGTTGAAGTACATTTCTTCTATACCCCAGTGAGTGTTTATAAATCAGTGTTGAATTTTGTCAAATGCTTCTGTATCTTCTTTTGAGATCACTTTTTTCTTTCATTCTATGAATGTGATGCATCACCTTTATTAATTTGTTTATGTTGAACCAACTTTGTGTTTCAAGGATAAATCCCATTTGATCCTGGGAAATGTTCCCTTTAGTTTGCTGCTGAATTTGGTTTGCTAGTATTTTATTGAGAATGTTTCCATGTGTATTCATCAGGGATATTGACCTGTAGTTTTCTTTTCATGTAGTGTTCTTACCTGTCTTTGGTATCAGGGTAATCTGGCCTCATAAAATGAGTTCTGGAGTGTTACCTTCTCTTTGATTTTTTAAAAAAGAGTTTGAGAAAAATTGGTGGTAATTCTTTAAATGTTTGATAAAATTTACCAATGAAGCCATCTGGTCCTGGGCTTCTCTTCTCTTTGGGAATTTTTTTTTTATTTATTACTGATTCAATCTCTTTATTAGTCTCTTCAGATTTTCTGTTTCTTTCTGATGCAGTTTTGTCAGGTTATATGTTTCTAAGAATTAATCTATTTCTTCTAGGTTGTCTAATTTTTTGACTTATAGTTGTTCATAGTTCAGTCTATTTTCTTTCTGTTGTTCAGATTGGATAGTTTCTGTTGTTCTGTCTTTAGGTTTACTATTTTTTTCCCTCTATTGTCTACATTCTGTTGTTGAGCCCATGCAGTGAGTTTTCATTTAAGTTGCTTTAGTTTTTTTCTAAGGGCTTCCTTGGTGGCTCAGTGGTAAAGAATCTGCCTGCCAATACAGGAGACGCAGATTTGATCTCGGTTGGGAAGGTTCCCATGGAGAAGGAAATGGCAATCCACCCTGGTATTCTTGCCTGGGAAATCCCATGGCCAGAGGAGCTGGTGGGCTACAGTCCATGGAGTCTCAAAAGTATCGGACATGACTTAGTGACTGAGCAACAACAGTTTTTTCTAAAAATGTCATTGGTTCTTTTCTATATCTTCTATTTCTTTGCAGAGATTCTAGTTTTTGCTTATACTTTTTATTTATTCATTTGTTTCTGGCATGTTTGTAATTGTTATTGAAGCATTTTTGTGGTTACTGTTTTAAAATCCGTCAGATAATTCCAGCATCTGTGTCATCTCATTAGTGAGATTACTGATTTTCTTTGTTCATTCAAGTTGTGATTTTTCTTGTTCTTGATAAGCTGAGTCATTATTTTCATTATATCCTGAATATTTTGGGTATTATGTTATGAGACTCTGGATATTATATCTTGCTTTTGCAGACTTCTTCAGACACTGCACTTCATTGTCAGGGTAAGAGGTAGGTACTAATCTTGACTGCCAGGTAGAAGTAGAAGTCCAGGTTCCCCCACTTGCTGTCTGTTGACAGTCACTACCTCAGGTCCTGCTGTCATCTGGTCAGGCTGCCTTCTCTCCATTTTTCAGAGTCATTTTACCTTTTATTTTTCTTAATGTCTGAAATTTTTAGCTGTACTTAGTGAGAGTAATAGGGAGAAGTACATTTACTCCATTGTTCCTGAACCAAAAATTGACCAATTAATCTTTCAAATAGCTCTTTGGAGCTGTTATTTTCTCTCATGAGGTTAAATAGCTTGCTCAAAGCTACACAGCCAGTTAGTTGTTCAACCACAAGCCAAACTTGGGTCCCCTGGACTCTTGCTATAGGATATAATACTGTAGATAGTATAAGGCACTGCTGGGTTAAACCATTTTCAAGTGGGAGATAGAGAAAATCAGGCTTATAAGCTCATACACACTCCACATTTTTGTTCCAAGTGAAATCAAGTTAAAGTGGATACCACCCTCTTTAAAGCAGCAGAAGGGTAACCCACAGCTTTCAGAGTGTGTAGCAAAGGGAAGAGAAGGCCTAGCATTCATATTCAGAGTTTACTAGATGCAGTGTATGGGCTGCTGAATCCCTGGTCTGGAGAAAGTCTTGTAGGGTGTGGAATTAGAAGGATCAGAAGGACAGCCTGCTCTGTCAGGGCTCATAGGTTGTCTTTGGAGTGGCATAATTTTTTAAATAAATTTTACTTTTTAATAATTATAGATTCATGAAAAGTGAAAGTGAAGTTGCTCAGTTGTATCTTGACTCTTTGTGACCCCATGGACTGTAGCCTACCACGTTCCTCTCTCCATGGGATTTTCCAGGCAAGAGTACTGGAGCAGGTTGCCATTTCCTTCTCCAGAGGATCTTCCCAACCCAGGGATAGAACCTGGGTCTCCCGCATTGTAGACAGACACTTTACCCTCTGAGCCACCAGGGAAGTCGCAGCCTTAGTCCTTTACATTCTTTTTTTTTTTTAAGGAAGTTGCAAAAAATGTATGTGGAGGGCCTTTGTACCTTTATGCAGTTTCCTCCATGGTGGTATCTTATATAACTGCAGTGGTACAACTCACCAATCTTATTCCAGTTTCACTAGTTTTACACATACTCATATGTGTATATGTACATTTAGTTCTATACATTTTATCATATTTGTAAATTCATGTAACTGCCAAAATCCAGATTCAGAGCCATTCCTTCACCAGTGGGGTAGCATAATTTTTGCCCCAACTCACCTAGGAGAAATTTGGAATGGCAAATATGTACCAAAGGATGGGTAGTCAGTACCCAAGAGGAGTTATAAAAATTCAGACCAGAAGACCTCATAGGCATGATGCCCAGGAATGAGTTATGGGAACTAAATGAACATCTGCTTTTGGTAATAGAGGAATAGTGATGAAAAACTGGCCTGGAATCCTAACTTTTCCTTTTACTAGCCCCATCTCTTTGGGTAGATCATTTCACCTCTCTAAGTGTCTGCTTTCTCAGCTTTACTCATATATTAAAAAATTTTTTTAAATTGAAGTATAGATTTCACAATAATTGCATTAGTTTTGAGCATGCTGTCTTAGCTTTAAAACAGAAAGAATCTATATTTCATTGATTGTTATGAAGATTAGTAAGAGAATCTCTGTAAAGCACCTAGCACAGTCCTAGCACACAGTAGATACCCAATTCTGGCTGTCACCTAGAATATTCATGCAATAAATATTTCTTGAGTATTTACTCTTTGCTAAGGTGTGAGCTAAGAGCTATCAGAGATAGAGATAAATGACACACAGGCTGTGACCTCTAGATTATTTCATGTTAGAAAACAAGATGAATTATTCATTTATTCACTCATTTATGGACTTACTTATTCAGTATGTGTGTGCTATGGTATTTTCTAGACACTGGGAGAGTGGATATAGCAGTGAACATGAGACAGTAAGCTTACAAGTAAATATATAGTGTGTTTGGCTTCCCTGGTTGGCTCATACAGTAAAGAATCTGCCTGCAATGCAGGAGACCTAAGTTTGATCCCTGGATTGAGAAGATCCCCTGGAGAAGGGGATGGTTACCCACTCCAGTATTCTTGCCTAGAGAATTCCATGGACAGAGGAGCCTGGAGGGCTACAGTCCTTGGGGTTGCAAACAGTTAGACACAACTGAACAACTAACACTTTCACTTCACTTTCATATAATGTGTTAAGTGATAGTGCTGTGGAGAAATGTAAAGCAGATGAAAAGGAGTGCCATCTCCAGGGCTGGAGGCATAGTTATTTTATTGATGTATAGGGTGATTATATGTGTGACACTTGAGCAGAGGCCTGAAGGAAAATGGGGGAGGGAAGTTGGGGAAGAGGGTTCCAGGTAGAGGAAATAAGGGAGCTGAGTGGGGAGCACGCCTGGCATGTTACCATTCCAATTAAAGTGAAGAAGCCAGTGTTACTAGACAGAGTGAGGAGAGAGTAGTAGAAGCTGATGATAGGGTCTGAGAGTGGGGGTGGGGGCATAAATCATGTAGATCAATGGTTCTCCAAGTAGGACCAGCAGGGTGAGCATCACCTGGGAACTGGTTAGGCAAAGTCCATTGTCCTACCCCAGACATACCAAATCAGAAACTGGGGGTCGACTCCAGGAAGCTATGGTTTAACAAACCTTCCAGGTGATTCTGATGCACACTCAAGTTTGAGAACCACAGGTATAGGGCCCTATGACCCGTTGTTAAGTTTTTTCATGCCAAGTGGGATGGGAACCACAGAAAAATTTTGAGTGAAGGAGAGTTGTGATCTGGTTTAGGCTTTGGCTGTTGTGAGGACAGACTCAAGATGAGGAGTATGAGATGAAGCAGGGAGAGTTTTGAGATCACTGTAGATCGTTGTTTCTTAAAGTGTGCTCCTTGGACCAGCAGCATCAGCATCACCTGGGGTCTGGTTAGATATGCACATTTCTAGGCCCCACCCCAGATCTATCAAATCAAGATCTCTGGAGATAGATCTAGGAATCAGTCTTAAGAAGTTTTCCAGGTGTTTCTGATGTGCCCTAATATTTGAGAAAATATTCATCTAATTAGGTAGTGGTGATTTGGACTCTGGAGTCAGTGGTGATGAGAAATGATTAGATTTTGAGTATATATTGATACAGGATTTGCTGTATGAAAGGACTCAAGTTTTTGTTTTGAAGGGTTTTGATATACAGGGGAACAGAGTAATAAGGCAATAACAGAAGGGGTCATAAGAGGATTTTTTGTTTGTGTGGGTTTTTGGGGGAGATAGAGGTGACACCTTGTTTGTGTGCATGTCAGTGCATATAGAATAGTTCTTTTGGTGCATCCAGAATTTAGTGAAACCTGTCAGTGGCAGAGTTATGTGCCACTACCCAGAGACTGGGTAGACCAGAAAAGAAACTTCCCTGGTACACTGAAACTTGCTCAATGTTCTTTGTACTCCTCCAGTTCTATGTGCTTGGAGGCAGGGGGAATTGGTATGAATGGTGGGTGCCTCAACATCTAGGGATGGATCATCCCTGTTTTTATAGATTGTGCTTGGCTTGATCAAGATTGTAGCAGGAACCAAAATTTGACTTGGATTTTCTGATAGTTTTTGAATAATGAAGAAAAGAAAATATTTTCTTTTTCCTCTTTATTGATGAAAGAAGATATTGTTTTTCCAGGCATAGGTGGTGACAGCACTTGGCTCTTTGGACATCCTCAGAGAGCAGAGCTTGAGCACATAAGAAGCTAGACAGGCTCCTGAGCAATCTTGTTACCTCTTAAGCTTCTCCAGCCCTTAGTCCCCATCTTAGTTCCAAACACTGGAAGGGTTAAATGCCCACTTTTGTATTCTCATAGCTCTTGTACTCTACTAATAACCCTACATTATATTCTGATATATATTGTAGTGGTATAGTGGAGTCAAACGGATCCAGATTTTTATCCTGCTCTTTTATTTATTAGTTTTGTAATGACCAACAAGTTACTTAGCCACTCAGATTTCTCATCTGTTAAGTTAGAATAATAATAATAATGATGTGCCAGGTACTCTCGGTTTCTTTACCTACTTGAGCTCATTTAAGCCTAACAACCCTATGAGGTGGGGTACTATTAATATTCTTATTTTATAGATGCTGAGGTGCACCAAGGTTAAGTAAACTGTGTAAGTTCACACAATTAGTAAGTGGCAGAGGTGAGATTTAAACCCAGGCAGTTTTGCTCCCAAGTTTACTTTTAAACTCTGTGCTTCTGAATAGTGTACAGATGCCCTGGTTTGTTGTGGAGGTTAAATGTGATAATATATTCATAGCTCACTTTTCTCCTCAATTCCTTTTATGAAGACTTTAGATTCACTCACCATCCCCTTCAGTTCAGTTCAGTTCAGTTCAGTCACTCAGTCATGTCCGACTCTTTGCGACCCCATGAATCACAGTACGCCAGGCCTCCCTGTCCATCACCAACTCCCGGAATTCACTCAGAGTCGCATCCATCGAGTCAGTGATGCCATCCAGCCATCTCACCCTCTGTTGTCCACTTCTCCTCCTGCCCCCAATCCCTCCCAGCATCAGAGTCTTTTCCAATGAGTCAACTCTTCCCATGAGGTGGACAAAGTACTGGAGTTTCAGCTTCAGCATCATTCCCTCCAAAGAAATCCCAGGGCTGATCTCCTTCAGAATGGACTGGTTGGACCATCCCTTTACCCTGCTTTATTTCTTTAATAGCACTTATGAAACTATTTTTCGCCACCCCTCTAGAATGGCCAGTCCATGAGGGCAGTAGCTATTTCCAATCAATGTTTATTGAATTTGTGCACCAACTTATATCCAAATACTGAGTACCTACCATGTGCCAAGCTCTGTGGTACATATTGGGAATAATTCATTTTAATCTTGAGACCTGGTGCTGTAATAATTGTCCTCCTCACTAGGGAAGCAAAACAGCATTTAGAAACCTTGGTCCAGGTGATAATTATTGAGACAGTGCAGCCAGAAGCCTGATGTGAGATGTTATCTAGCCCAATGAATTGGATTGAATAATAAGCTGACTTGGGAGATGGATAAGGTGAGGACTTGGGGTGAACAAGAGATGCTGTCTGCTGTATGTAGTAAAGGCAGATAGCAAGTAAATGGGCAATTACAAATCTGTAGGGTGAGTGCTGAAATAAGGATAGTTGGTGAGGGGTGGGTGGCATGGGAGTAGGGAAGAGAAAGAGAAGGAATGTGCTAGGCACAAGGAGCCATGTGTGATGAGTGCCAGAGACCAGAAAGAGCTTGGTACTGAGAGTTCAGCTGGGTTTTTAGAGCAAGGCTGGCTTCATGGCACGTGTGACAACTGTGGTCACACACAGCCTCATATTTGAAAGGGGGCCCCATGCCCATGCTTGAGGTTTAATGCTATGTGGTTGTTTTGAAATTCTTAATAATTTTACCTTTGAATTTGTGTTTTGTATGTGAAGTTCAATGGGACAGTGGAGTTTGTCCTGGAGACCTAGAGCTTTAGCTCACCTGTGGTCCTACTTCTTGCTGCTTCCCTCCCTCCCTGAACAGATTCTCAGCTGGCTGCCTGTATCACCAGGCTTGGGTGCAGTTCCTGGAGAGTCAGGGTCAGGTGCATGGGTCCTGCACTCTGAGTGCCTGTGAGGGCCTGTGCTTGTCCCTTGAATAGTCCCATGCCCAAGGGAACATGACAGGAATTAGCAAATAAAAAGCCCCATGACAAGTCTGAGAGAGAAATCATGGAAGAGAGGAAAAAGCTTTGTTCGTTTGTCAGCAGGGAGGCCCTGATTTTCATTTGCACTAGCCCCACAAATTATATATAGCTGATGCTGTGTATGAAGGGCAAATGGTGGGGCCTTTTAGGCCATGAGAAGTTTATACTTTACCTTAACAAAAATAGAAAGCATGTGGTGGGTTTGAGAAGCATTGACAGGATCAAATTTGCATTTAAAAATGATCACTTTTGGCTGTAGTGTGGCTGGCCATTTGGGTGAGGACAGAGTAGAGGCCAGGAGCCCAGTTAAAAAGGCAGGACAATAATCCCAGCTAGAGATAATAGTGGCGTGAATTAGGGCAGGGGCTGTGAGGATGACAGGACTATCTAGTGGACAGGACACTAGTAGAAGGGCAATTGATAGCCAGTTAGGACATGGTGATAACTTGGATGATAATAGCATCATATACAGAGCACTTGGTCTGTACAAGGCACTGTTCTAAACACTATATAAATTAACTCATTTACTTTTGAGAGAAGCTTTATGATACACAAAGCAGTTTTTATCCCCATCTTACCAAGTAGGAAACTGAGGCATAGAGAGGTTAACTCGCCTAAGATCTCACAGCTAGTTAAGTGGAGGTCTAGCTAGGATGTGGCTTCCCTGGTGGCTCACCGTAAAGAATCTAACTGCCAATGCAGGAGACAGGGGTTCAGTCCCTGCATTGGGAAGATCCCCTAGAGAAGGAAATGACAGTTTACTCCAGTATTCTTGCCTGGGAAATCCTGTGGACAGAGGAGGCTGGTGGGCTACAGTCCATGAGGTTGCAAACAGTTGGACACAACTGAGCAATCTCACTAAGCACAAGCACTAGCTAGGATGCAAACCCAGGCAATCTTGCCTGAAAGTCTTAACGTCATGAGCTTGAATACCTACTAAGGGTATAGTGGAGGGAGAAAGATGAGAGGCATGTCATTAGTGGCTGCCAAGTTTCTGACTTAAACACCTGGTAAGCTTATGGTGACAGTTTAGAGAGGGAGTAGGTTTAAGGGACAGGCAGGGAGACAAGTTGAATTTGGACATGTTAATTTGAAGTGCTATGTAAGTGGGCTATCCAGTAGAAATATCCAGGAGACATTTCAAGGGAGTGGTCTGAAACTCACCAGAGAGATCTGGCTTGCAGTTGTAGGTACATAGAGGGCACATGGAGCCCTGGGTGTGAGTGAAACCAATGAGGAAAAAATGAGAAAAGGTTGCCCAGGCAAGAGGACCTAAGAAATGTCAACATTTAAGGAGGGGACAGGAGAAAAAGAGTGCACTGAGAAACAGAAGGAGCAGCCAGAGATGTAATTAAGAACACATCACATCACTGCTCATAATCCTCTGGTGGATTTCACCCAGTTCTTCACTCAGGAAAAGCCAAAGTTCTTTATGAAGGCCAATAGGACCCTATTGCATGAGCCTTTCCAACCTGTTATTGTCCCCCTTGCACTCTGCTCCTCTCTGTTTCTTTAATAATCTGGGCAGACTCCTGCCACAGGGCCTTTGTACTTGCTGTTCTAATTGGGATGCTCTTCTCTTATATACATATGGCTTGCTCCTGTACTTCCTTCAGGTCAAAACAACTATTCAAAAGTTGTTTTGTTGGTGAGTCCTTCCCTGGATGCCCTACCTAAAATTCCAGCACCACTGTCATTCCTCTTGCCGCCCCCCTCCCCACTGTGTGTGTCTGTATACTTGTATACATATGCATACTTATTCCCCTTCTGCTTTATTTTTCTACTTAGCTCTTCTTACTATCTAAGGCACAATATATTTCACTGATACGTTGAGTTACTTTGTTTCTTGTCTGCATCAACCATTAGAATGTCAGCTTCTAAAAAGTCAACCATTAGAATGTCAGCTTCTAAAAGAATACATTTGAATCAGTTCTAATGAGGTAGATGAAACTGGAGCCTATTATACAGAGTGAAGTAAGCCAGAAAGAAAAACATCAATACAGTATACTAATGCATATATATGGAATTTAGAAAGATAGTAACGATAACTGTATATGCGAGATAGCAAAAGAGACACAGATGTATAGAACAGTCTTTTGAACTCTGTGGGAGAGGGCAAGGGTGGGATGATTTGGGACAGTGGCAATGAAACATGTATATTATCATATGTGAAATGGATTGCCAGTCCAGGTTCGATGACTGGGACAGGGTGCTCGGGGCTGGTACACTGGGATGACCCAGAGGGATGGGACTGGGAGGGAGGTGGGAGAGGGGTTCAGGATGGGGAACACATGTACACCCGTGGCTGATTCATGGCAGTGTATGACAAAACCACTACAATATTGTAAAGTAATTAGCCTCCAATTAAAATGAATAAATTTATTTTAAAAAACTTTAAAAAATGTACTAATCATACCACTGCTGAAAATTTTATCAAACTAGTCAAAAAAGTTAGTGAATTTTGGTTTAAGGGCCAAAATCAAAAAATTTGCAAAATTCGTTCTCCACTTTTGGACCTTCAGTTCAGTTCAGTTCAGTCCCTCAGTGGTGTCCCACTGTTTGCAACCCCATGGACTGCAGCACAGCAGGCCTCTCTGTCCATCACCAACTCCTGGAGTTTACTCAAACTCATGTTTATTTAAAAAAAAAGAATGTCAGCTTCTTAAGGGCAGGGATTTTTGTATGCTTGTTCTATGTCTTTGTCTCTCCAGCACCAAGACCAGGGCCTGGCAGATGCTCATTAAATATTAGCTTGAGGAATGGACCCCAGGCAAATGGGGTATTATGGAAGTCAAGTAAAGAGAGCACAGGGTCAGTACTGTGGTAATGCTGCTAGGTCAAGTGAGATAAAAAAGAGAAGTACTTATTGCACGTATCCATAAGGAGGTTAAGATATCAGTGAGGTCTGTTTTTGCTTTCGAACTGTGGTGCTGGAAAAACTCTTGAGTGTCCCTTGGACAGCAAGGAGATCAAATCAGTCAGTGCTAAAGGAAATCAACCCTGAATATTCATCTGAATGACTGATGCTGAATGAAACTCCAGTACATTGGCCACTTGATGCAAAGAGCTGACTCGTTGGAAAAGACCCTGATGCTGGGAAAGATTGATGGCAAGAGGAGAAGGGGACGAGGAGAAGAGGATGAGATGGTTGGATGGCATCACTGAATCAATGGACATGAGTTTGAGCAAACTCCGGGAGATAGTGAAGGACATGGAAGCATGGCATGCTGCAGTCCATAGGATCACAAAGAGTCAGACATGACTTAGCTACTGAACAACAAAAAGACTAAAATCAGACTGCAGCAGTGAGTGAGAAAGTGTAGTACACAGCAACCTGCAAAAATTCTTTTCATCGGTTTGGTCCCTGTGGAAGGTCTCTGGATACTACCAGTTGGCTAGGAATAAGAGGGAGACTTTTTTTAAAAAGATTTTTTTTTTGATGTGGACCATTTTTACCGTCTTTATTGAATTTGTTACAATGTTGTTTCTGTTTTATGGTGGTGGTTTTTTTTTTTACCACAAGACAAGTGGGGTGTTAGTTCCCCAACCAGGGATTGAACCCTCATTCCCTGCATTAGAAGATGAAGTCTTAACCACTGGACCCTCAGGGAAGTCCCAGAAGGGAGACTTTTCACTGTAAAACACTTCTGTAACTTTTGAGTTTCATAAAATGTATAATTGATACTTACTTAAATAAAAGTCATTGTGAAGCTGCATAGGTTAAACAAAGAATCAGATATTTAGCTTTGAAGTGACAGAGAAGGGCAGACAGGAGGGAGGGAGGGTGTTGTTTTTTTTATATCTGTAAAGATTAGTGAGCTAGTTTAAATGCTATTATGAAGGAGAAGGTGAAGAGGGAGAGGAAAGAAGAGATAATTTATTGAGAAGGTAAAAATGTGACAGGTAGAAAAGCTGACTTTACAAAGAAGGAAAGAGCTCTTTTGTTGTGACAGGAGGAAAAGAAGGGTGTAGAAGGAGGTGGATTTGGTGTGGGAAGTTGAGGTAGTTCCCCTCTGTTTACTTCATTTTATCTAAGAAGTCGGAGGCAAGGTCATTTTGTTGAGAGAAAAGAAGAAGGTAGTGGGGTCAGAGATTTGAAATAGCCACTGTGGATAATAGGGGAGAGAACTGAGCAGGGAAATATAGGAGAATCATCAGGCAGCACTACCCAGATTATTTTTTAAATAGGCTTTATTTTTTAGAGTAGTTTTAGGTTCACAGCCAAATTGAGTGGAAGGTACAGAGATTACCCATTTGTCTCCTGCCTGCACATGCATAGCCTCCCCCATTAGCAACATCTCCCACCACCAGAGTGGTATGTTTGTTAAAGTAGATGAACCTATGTTGACACATGACTTACACCCCAAATCCATAGTTTACATCAAGATTTACTCTTGGTATTATACATTCTGTGGGTTTTGGGCAAATGTATAATGACTTGTACCCACCATTATATTGTTTTAGTAGCAGAATAATTTCACTGCTCTAAAAATTCTACGTGCTTCGCCTATTCATCTCTCTTTTCCTGCCATCCCCTGGCAACTACTGATCTTTTTACTGTCCCCATTGCTTTGCCTTTTCCAGAATGTCATGTAGTTGGAATCATAAAATATGTAGCCTGATGGTGTTCTTTCAAAGTTTCTTTCATATCTATTCATGGCTTGATAGCTCTTTTTACTTTTTTTCAGTGCTGAATAATATTCAGTTGTCTGAATGTACCACAGTTTATCCATTCACCTACTGAAGGGCATCTTGGTTGCATCCAAATTTTGGCAATTATGAATGAAGTGGCCATAAACATCTTTGTGCAGATTTTTGTGTGGACATAGTTTTCAGTTACTTTGAGTAAATGCCAGAGAATGCAGTTGGTTTTGTAAGAAACTGCCAAATTGTATTCTAAAGTGGCTGTGTTTTGCATTCCCATGTGCAAAGGATGAGAATTCCTGTTGTTCCACCTCCTCGCCAACATTTGGTGCTGTCAGTGTTCTGAATTTTGGCTATTCTGATAGGTGTATAGTTATATCTCATTGTTTTAATTTGTATTGTCCTATTGATAAATGAAGTGGAACACCTTTTCATATACTTATTTGCTATCTGTACATCTTCTTTGGTGAGGTATTTGTTCAGATCTTATGCCCATTTTTAATCGAGTTGTTCATTTTCTTACTGTTGACTTTTAAGAGTTCTTTGTGTATTTTGGATAACAGTCCTTTGCAAATATTTACTCTCAGTCTTTGGCTTATCTTTTCATTATCTACCTTTCATAGGGAGGGTTTTAATTTTAATGAAGTCTGGCTTATCAATTCTCATTTTTCACGGACTGTGCCTTTGGTATTACACCTAAAAAGTCATTGCCAAACTTAAATTTATCTAGATTCTCTCCTATGTTATCTTCTAGAAGTTTTATAGCTTTACATTTTGCATTTCGGTCTGTGATCCATTTTGAGTTCTTTTTTGTGATGAGTATAAGGTCTGTGTGTAATTTCATTTGTTTGCATGTTCAGTTGTTCTGGCACCATTTGTTGAAAGTCTGTCTTTGCCACATTGTATTACCTTTGCTCCTTTATCAAAGATCAGTTGCCTCTATTTCTGTTGATCTATTTCTGGGCACTCTGTCCTGTTCTATTGATCTGATTATTCTTCCATCAGTGCCACACTGTCTTGATTATTGTAGCTTTTAAAAATTTTTGCTGCACCATGCAGCATGTGGGATCTCAGTTCCCTGATCAAGAATTGAACCTGCTACCCCTGCATTGGAAGCACAGAGTCTTTACTGCTGGATCGCCAGGGAAGTCCTGATTACTGTAGCTTTACAATAAATGTTTGAGTCAGATAGCATCAGTCTTCCAATGTTGTTCTTCTCCTTCAATGTTGTGTTGGTTATTCTATGGCTTAGGTATTTTGGACACTCAGTTTATTGTGGCACCAATTCATTGAGTGATTTTTTTTCTTCTAGCCATGTCCAGTGGTTCAGTGGATTGAGCCAGGGCTTGGATTTGCACGTGGGAGTGATGTAAAGGCAGTGGGGCGAGTTGAGGGTATCTGTAAGAGAATGGTTGAAGTGAGGAATGATGGAATCTATAAACTAGATAGGGAAGAAGGGTGAGGGCAATAGTAGTTGAACAAGTGAAAAGTAGAATCAAGAGATTTTGAGGGCAAAGAACAGGTGTAAAGAATGAGAGCTGGATGGATGACCTTGTGGTCAGAGAGTGATGTGTGCATTTTGCATTCCAGAGGTGGAGCAGTTGCAAGTATCAATAGGGTTTTGGGGGATGGCCATGAGAATCGGCAGCTGAAATTGGAGTGGAATCTCTGAAGATGAGAAGGTCAATGTGCTAAGAGGCTGGGATGTTAAGCCTCTATATCCTTGATTATGTCACATGAGAGGTTGGCAGGACTTGAGATGGAGAGGAATCTGTGAGCAGGTTCTTCAATGAATGAAAAAGGTATGTTTGGGAGATGAGTAGCTGACAGTGAAGAGGAGTGGGAAGAGGTATGGTTGAATGATATGAAACTCAGAAGAGTAGGAGATCTTATACAAGGATAGAGGAGAGATGATTTCAGAGTCTCACTGAAAAGTGAGGGAGACGTCCACCCCCAGCCCAGCCCTGAGTTGTAAGGGTCTGGGAGAATGTACAGCTTCTACTTGACCAAGTTCTAATACAGTGCTTCTGAGACTTTCTGAGGTGAAAGACCAGGGTATTTTTTTTCAAATTTCCAATCTGTAATGGACTAATGCTTTTATGAAATAAAATGTCCCCAATTTATTGATCTGCAACAGATTTACAGGGTTAGCAATGGGGAAGGTGGTGGCGTCCTGATCCCAGGAAGTCAGTTCATGAGCATGGTCTTGAACCAAAATGGTTGGAGCTCTGCCTTATTTTTATGTTCCCTGTTCTGTGTGGCTGACCAAAGATTTTAAGAGTTAGACCTTAGCCAGAAGATTTTTAGAGGGATGCTGATGACTTCTTTGGTGAGGAAGAGTTTACATTTTGTGAGATTACTAGCTCACATACATGTAAACTCAGATTTTCAAAATTATATCTTTCTCAGATATTATAATATGAAATTAATGCATGCTCATTGTAGAAAATTAGGAAATACAGATAAGGAAAAAAAAATGGTTACCATAATCCTTCACTGAGAGGGAACCACTGTTTTCATTCCTTTTCATTTAATAAATTGCTCAATAAAGTTTAGAAGAAGGCAATGGCAGCACACTCCAGTACTCTTGCCTGGGAAATCCCATGGACGGAGGAGCCTGGTAGGCTGCAGTCCATGGGTCACGAAGAGTCAGACACGACCGAGCAACTTCACTTTCACTTTCCACTTTCATGCACTGGAGAAGGAATTGGCAAACCACTCCAGTATTCTTGCCTGGAAAATCCCAGGGACAGCAGAGCCTGGTGGGCTGACGTCTGTGGTGTCACACAGAGTCGGACACAACTGACACAACTTAGCAGCAGCAGCAGCAATAAAGTTTAAATGTTTGATTTTATATAGGAATAATATTTTAGATATAGTGGTTAAATAAAATATTATTAAATTATTAAAATTAATTTCACTTGTTTCTTTTTACCTTTTAATGGGGCTATTAGAACATTTAAAATTATGTATTTGACTCACATTATATTTCTGTCATACAGCACTGCTCTAGAGTCTCTTCCAGCTTTGACCATTCTGAGTTTTAATGAAGATTTATTGTCTACATTTTTAGCTCTGTCATAATTATTTTAGACCGTTGTGGTGCAATAGAACTTTTTGCGTTGACAAAACAGTTTGATAATCTGCCCATTATAGTAACTACATGTAGCTACTGAGCACTTGAAATGTTCCTAGAGTGATGGAGGAACTGCATTTAAAATTTTACTTAATTATGTATTGAACAACACAGTTCTAGACCTTATGAAAAATAAAATTTCCACAAACACTGACTGATTTTCTCTTTTCTAGTTGCGTTGGTGTCGAAGAGGAGAAGGCTGCTGACATTGACCTCTACCACTGCCCCAATTGTGAGGTCTTACATGGGCCCTCCATTAGTAAGTAAATCTTGAGATTTTAAAGAGAAGGCAATCCAGAGAGACAAAGCAAAGGAAGCTTGGAAGGGAAGTTGCCTTTGCCTGAGTGCTTCAGATTTGTCTCCCTTGGGAAATAGGAGAAGCTTATGTAGGTCCTGCGGGCCAGAAGCTGCTCCACTGAGAGGGCAGAAATGTAGTTTCACCTCCCTCCCTTATTTAGGGATTCCCCAAAGGAAGCACCTATCCTCACCAAGTGTTTTTCTGAGTCCATGAGGGCTTCCTTGACTCCAGATGCTCCAGTGGGTTGTTAGATTGGAAGAGAAGCAGGATCTGCTGAGGCTTTTGCTTTTAGAACCATAGGCTGTAGCCATTTTGACTCAGTCTCTTGTCTTTTTCTGGCTTAGTGAAAAAACGCCGTGTATCTTCAAAAGGCCATGATACACACAAGGGGAAGCCAGTGAAGACGGGAAGCCCTACATTCATTCGAGAGCTCCGGAGCAGGACCTTTGATAGGTGAGGACCTCCTACACCAAGGGCCAGTGAACTCTGGGAAGCTGGGACCCATCTCTTCTCAGCTTTTCCACTGGCTGTCCCACTAGGTGCCTCCATCATTTGGTGATGTCTGCAGGGCTCTGTGAGTTCCCTTTGTGGGGAGATCTTCTGTTTTAGTCAGTTTCTGAGAAACATTGTTAGAGTTTCATTTGATGTACAGAGTACATTAAGGTCTACTTGTAGAAACTAGTAGATAGAGAGGCAGTTTTTGCCTCAGTCAAGAGAGGATATTTACATGTACCTAGGGAATGCTATAACTAGAAAGAGTCTTAAAAACTAGAAAGTTTAATTCTCTCATTGTAGAGAAGTGGAAACTCTCTGGAAAAATTTTTTTTGAGTAGTCATGTATTTCTTTTACAATCAAGAAAATATTTGTTTCCTTAAAAAATTAAGATTGGCTTATTGAAAATAAACTACTTGAACAAAAATAATGAGTTAGAAAAATTAATGAAGAAAGCACTGTCTTTTGCTTAGTTTTTAATTCATTTGACCATTTTCAGCTCTCCTGTAAATGAAGTGGTATTTAGGATTATAAATGTTTCTTCAACTTAATATTTGTTTTATTTAAAGGCAATGAGTTTTGTTTTTACCCTACCCCCTCAGGTCCCTTCTCCAAAGTCAACCAATTTCTTGTGCATTCTTTCAGAAATAGTTTTTGTTTATACAAACCTATATGAATGTGTGTGTTGCTCCTTTTTTAAAATTAAAAAACACAAATAGAAACACTGTTCTATATCTTGCTTTTTAAAAAATATAAATTCTATATCCTAGAGATCAATCCATAACAGCATATACCAATGTTCTTCATTCCTTTTCATGGATATTTAGTAGTCCATTGTATGAATGTATAGTTTATTTAAGTAGTCCTCTTGATGAACATTTAAATTGATTCTATTATTTCGCTATTAGGAAAAAAATGCTGCAGTTAATGTCTTTGTACTTAAGTGTTTGCATATGTGAGGGAGTGTATGTGTAGATTTACTACCTAAAAGTAAAACTGCTAGGTCAAAGGGTATGTGCTTTAAACATGTTTATAGATATTGCTAGGTTGTTTCTAATATGACCACATCATTTCATACTCCCACTAAACAATGTGTGAGGGTGCCTATTTCCCTATTATCCTGGCTAACACTATTTATTATCAAACTTTTTTGCCTTTCTGATAAGATAAAAAATGAGATTTCACTGTTTCCATGTGGATTTCTTTAGTGATTAAGGAAGCATGTATATTATGATGCATTTATAAGTCATCTTTATTTTTCTTCTCTGTTAACTATCTGTTTACATTGTTTGACAGTTTTTTCTGTTGGGTTACTGCCTATTTCTTGTTGATTTGTAATAGCTTTCCATGCAGAAAATTTTAAATTTTAGGTAGTTTAATTTACTTATTACTATTTTAAATGGCTACTGGGCCTTGTCTTTTCCATAATTTTTTCTACCCTGTGGCTTTATTTTTTTATAATTTAATCTTTGTTCCATCTAGAATTATGTAAATAATGAGCCAGACATTGATCTTAATATTTTTCCAGATGTTTATCCCAACACAATTTGTCAAATAGCCCATCTTTTTCTCCAACATGATTTTAAGAAAACCAGAAACCCCTGTTTTCTAGTTAACTAACTATGTATGTCAAGAGAGTGGTTGTAAAAATTGTTTTTGTTTTCTAAATCAGTCTTTTCTCTATTTTCCAGTATTTTTAAATGTGATAGTACTTCTCTGAAAGTGAAAGTCGCTCAGTCATGTCTGACTCTTTGCGACCCCATGGACTGTACAGTCCATGGAATTCTCCAGGCCAGAATATTGGAGGGGGTAGCTGTTCCCTTCTCCAGGAGATCTTCCTAACTCAGGGATCAAACCCAGGTCTCCTGCATTGCAGGTGGATTCTTTACTAGCTGAGCCACCAGGGAAGCCAAAGAATACTGGAGTGGGTAGCCTATCCCTTCTCCAGCTGAGCTACCAGGAAAGCCCAAGGTGCTGCTCTGGATTAGTGTAAATCAGCTAAACTTGTCTGATACGTCTTTTCTTCCGGGGCAGGTGGTTGACTGATTTGTTCCTTTGTCATCTAGAGAAGAGCATCATATTGACAGGATATCCTGGATTTAACTTCCCACCTCTGCCAATGGCCTGGCTTCTTGCCTTCGATAGGTCATTTCTTAGCTGGGATGTGAAGTTTATGCCACTCATTAGTTGCCAGCCCACATTAGGTCCCCTCAGGAAGACCCCACACCTTTGGTGAGTGAAAGCATCCAGTGAGGCCTTCAGTAGCAGAGCTTATAGGGTTCATGCTTTCTCTTGTGTGGCCCACAGTTCAGATGAAGTGATTCTGAAGCCCACTGGAAGTCAGCTGACTGTGGAATTCCTGGAAGAGAATAGCTTCAGTGTGCCCATCCTGGTCTTGAAGAAAGATGGATTGGGGATGACATTGCCCTCGCCATCATTCACTGTGAGGGATGTGGAACACTATGTTGGTAAGCACCACAGACCCGCTTAACTGTGACATTGTTCACTCCCATCAAAACATATGACCCTTCCCTTCCAGTTTTCATTTCTTTTCTAGCCATCTTGGAAATCTGAGGTAATGTACCTTGCCCAGAGTCATTCTTAGGCAAAGTTAGAACCAAAATCCTGGTCTTTTTTCCTTTTCCTCCTGCTGCTGCTGCTAAGTCATTTCAGTCATGTCCAACTCCATGCGACCCCATAGATGGCAGCCCACCAGGCTCCACCATCCCTGGGATTCTCCAGGCAAGAACACTGGAGTGGGTTGCCATTTCCTTCTCCAATGCATGAAAGTGAAAAGTGAAAGTGAAGTTGCTCAGTTGTGTCCGACTCTTAGCAACCCCATGGACTGTAGCCTACCAGGCTCCTCTGTCCACAGAATTTTCCAGGCAAAAGTACTGGAGTGGGGTGCCATTGCCTTCTCTGCCTTTTCCTCCCACTGCTGCTAAGTCACTTCAGTCATGTACGACTCTGTGTGACCCAATAGACGTCAGCCCACCAGGCTCCCCCATCCTTGGGATTCTCCAGGCAAGAACACTGGAGTTGGTTGCCATTCCTTCTCCAATACATGAGAGTGAAAAGTGAAAGTGAAGTTGGTCAGTTGTGTCCAACTCTTAGCGACCTCATGGACTGCAGCCTACCAGGCTCCTCCATCCATGGGATTTTCCAGGCAAGAGTACTGGAGTTGGGTGCCATTGCCTTCTCCGCCTTTTCCTCCTAATAGACCACAAAGTCCAGGCTGAGCCCCATCTTTTACCTGGGGAATTCCAAAGATTGTTATGACCTCTCTGTACTCTGTTGAAATGAGAAAGCCTTTGACTTTTGCCCTCATATGCTAGTTGTATTCTGGGCATGGTTTTTAGGGGAGAGGAAGAGAAGTGAGGAAGCAGTACCCAGGCAGATGGATTGTACTGTGAGACCGTGTGTCAAGCATTTCTGTTGCCCTAGCATGTCTGGACCTGGCACATAGGTCTAAGGAGAGTGTGAGGAGTACCTACCCCCACTTCCCATATGTGTCCGACTCTTTGCGACCCCATGGACTGTAGCCTACCAGGCTCCTCCATCCATGGGAGTTTCCAGACCAGAATACTAGAGTAGGTTGCCATTTCCTTCTCCAGGGGATCTTTCCGACCCAGGGATTAAACCTGGGTCTTCTGCATTGCAGGCAGACTCTCTGCCATCTGAGCCACCAGGGAACCCCCCACTTCCCATATATGTGTAGATAAATACATTGAGAGAAGTTTTCAGTGTAAGGTCACTCTAGGAACTGATTAGGGGATGAGTGTTCCCTGGTCCCTGAGGCCACTTGGTACAGAGCCTATCTCTTTATTCCAGGTTCTGACAAAGAAATTGATGTGATTGATGTGGCTCGTCAGGCCGACTGCAAGATGAAACTTGGTGATTTTGTGAAATATTATTATAGCGGGAAGAGGGAGAAAGTCCTCAATGTTATTAGTTTGGAATTCTCTGATACCAGGTAAGAGGGGCAGGGGTAAGTAAAAAGCATCACAGAGTACCTAGGACTTGTATATACTGAGTATGTATTAGTGTTCCTCTCCCTTCCTTCGGGTGATTTCTTCCTTTGGCATGGGGAGCTGGGTTATACTTTTTAGGGTAGTTGCTCACATTATAACAACCAAACCATGTTTCTCCTTTACAGTTTCTAGTATTGGATAGATTATTCAGTGGCTGTTTTAATTAATTTTTGTCTCTTTTAAGATCCAGGACAGCTTCCTTAGACCTTTTTTTCTGGTATGTAGATTGTGGCATGGTCACTGTTTAACTCCCAGGATAGCTCCACTGTCCCAGGTAAACACTTCTTTACCTGGAGCTGAGCTCTGATAGGTTTCTCTACTTGATCTTCATAAAGAAGAAATTAGGAGATAGGGACAATACAATACTGTTAAACACCAAGTGAGTGCCAAGTGAGTGGGCCTGGGTGTGGAGATTCTGAGCATTCAGTGGAGGAAATGATCACCTTTGACTGGGGATGGCTGTGGAGCTGGGACTTGGAACTTCCATAGCTGAGTGGAAAGAGAATGCTGACTTGTCTTACAAAAATAAGTGTACTGGGTGCTCTTGGGGATTCTGTGAAGAGAACTTCTTTGTCTTCACTGATTCTCACTAGGATGGGGGCCATTTTATACTGGCTTCAACCTTCAGTTCCCAATCAGCTGACATCTGCTCTCCACCCCTTCCATGATAGGCTTTCTAACCTTGTGGAGACACCCAAGATTGTTCGGAAGCTCTCATGGGTGGAGAACTTGTGGCCAGAGGAGTGTATCTTTGAGAGGCCCAATGTGCAGAAGTACTGCCTCATGAGCGTGCGGGATAGCTATACAGACTTTCACATTGACTTCGGTGGCACCTCGGTCTGGTACCATGTGCTCAAGGTAAGAATGGGTATGGTTTCTGAGGACAGCCAGGCCTTGGGCCTCCCTGTTTGTTTCAAGTGGTAGCATAAAACAGGCTGCTAAGGCCTACCTGCATCCCAGATTCTATCTGGGTAACATTTACACTTAACTACTCTTATCAAGGTTGGGTATTGAGTGGATATGCAGTATAAGTTGTCTCTGCTTCATAGTTTTGATGATTAACTTTTAAAAAAATAACAATAGATGTCTAAGGTTTTCTCTGTTAATTGAACCAATCTGTACTCCTACCTCTTAAGTATGGAAATGTCCATATTTATTGCAGAAATTTCTGGTAACATGAGACACTCTGCCTCCTCCCAAGTTTATTGAGTTATAATTTTTGTACTATGACATTCATCGATTTTAAGTTTATAGTTTGATGAGTTTTGACAATTGTATAAATAGTTGCATGACTGCCACCCCTGAAGATAGAGCATGTATGAGGTGTTTGGTTTTTTAAAAAAGTTTTATTTATTTCTTTTTGGCTGCACTGGGTCTTCATTGTTGCAAATAGGCTTTCTCTAGTTGCAGCAAGTGGGAGCTATTCTCTAGTTGTGGTGCATGGGCTTCTCATTGCACTGGCTTCTCTTGTTGCAGAACATGGGCTGTAGGGCACATGGGCTTCAGTAGTTGTGGCTCGCAGGCTCTCGAATGCAGTTCTGTAGTTGTGGCACATAGGCTTAGCTGCCCCAAGACATATGGAATCTTCCCACATCAGAGATCAAACCTGTGTCCCCTGCATTGGTAGACAGATTCTTAATCACTGGACCATCAGGGAAGTCTGAGATGGTTTTTTTAAATGTCAGCCTTCCTATAGTTTCCCTTTTCATGGTTGTTACAGTTTTGTAATTAGCATATTGATTGTCAGTATGTGAATCTGAGTGAACTCCGGGAGTTGGTGATGGACAGGGAGGCCTGGCATGCTGCGATTCATGGGGTCCCAAAGAGTCGGACACGACTGAATGACTCAACTGAACTGAAACAAATTTCTTAAATAACTTATTGTTTTCTACCACTGTTCATGCTATTTAGTTTTCTTATCAGAAATGCCAAGAAAAGAACAGAAACTTGGATATAGCTCTTGTCCAAATGATCACAAATCCTGAACTAGTTGTTTATCATGAAGAAATTGGAGTGTGTAAATGAAAGTGCTGTTATGCAAATGTTATATTTAACTGTTTATTTTATTTTTTGACTTTTTATTTTGGAGTATAGCCCTTTAACAATGTTGTGATAGTTTCAAGTGGACAGCAAATGGACTCAGCCATACATATACATGTATCCATTCTCCCCCAAACTCCCCTCCTATTGAGGCTGCCATATAACACTGAGCAGAATTCCCTTTGCTATACACTAGGACCTTGTTGGTTATCCGTTTTAAATATAGCAGGAGATCCCAAACTCCCTATCTCTCCCCCCATTAACATTTTAATTTTTAAATAGTTTCATTTTTACAGAAAAATTGCTAATAGGAAGATTTCCTGTGTGCCCTTCACTCAAATTCCTATGTTACTATTTTATTATATTCTCTTTCTCTGAAGCAA
>SJYQ01011462.1:0-17657 GCA_006410935.1 Redunca redunca | reverse complement strand
CCAACATTGTGCTAGGTGCTAGAGATTAAAGATGTATAGGCCATTTCAGTATAATGTTCTAATAGACACAATAGAGGTATTCACCAGAAGTTTGGGGAGCACAGAGAAGAACACTTAGTCTGGCCAGAAGTTTGTGACAATCTTCTCAGAAGAGTGACACCTGAAGGGTAAGTGGCTACTGATAAAGGAAATAAAGGTATAAAAGACCTCTCGGATTAGGGAAAGACATAAGCAAAGCAAAGATGTGTGAAGCAGTTTATGAATACTAGAGCCTAAAGACCAAAGGCTGGGAGCAGATGAAACTGAAAAGATTGGCAGGCTGAACTTACTTCAGAGGCAACTGGGGACTATTAAAGATTTATTTGTTTAATTTCTCATGAAATATTTTAGATGAAGCAAAAGATATAAATAATATAGTGAACATTTATGTGTTTATAACTTAACTAAGAATATAATATATTACAAACATATTTGAAGCCTTCTATATATCTTTCCTCAATGTCCCATTCTGCCCTCTCAGAGCTAGCCATTGTCCTAAAGTTGATGATATCATTCTCCTGCATAGGTAATGCCTTACTAAGCAACTAAGCAGTGTATAGTATTGTTTTACATGTTTTTTTGGGGGGGAGGGGGTGTGGTCTTAACCTCCAGTCACTAGAGAAGTCTCTGTTTTACATATTTTTGTTATACAAATAGAATCATATTATATATATTTTTCTCTGAACATTATAATTGTGAGATCCTGTTGATATGTGTGGCTATTGCTCATTCATTTTACTTGCTTTCTATTATTCCACTCTACAGCAATTTATCTATTCTCCTGTGGATGTACATTTCATTTAAGAGTTTCAAGCAAGAGATGATATGGGAAGATTTGTATTTTGGATATATCGCTTAGGATTGGGATTTGGAAGATAGACTTCAGAGATCAAGATTGTTGTGGAGCAGTAGTGTACAAACACTTTGGACTCTAGCTCTCTTTATACCCTTAAATATTATTGAGGATCCCAAAGAACTTTTATTTATGTGGTTTATATGTATTAATATTTACCAAATTATAAATTAAAACTGACTATTTAAAAATATTTATTAGTTCATTGAGAAAAAACAAGAATAAACCTATTATATGTTACCATAAGTAACCATTTTTATGAAAAATAACTATTTTCAAACTAAAAATTTAGTTAAAAGGTTGACCTTCACATTTCTTCAAATCTTTTTAATATTTGGGTTAATAGAAAACTTAAGGCCCTCAAATCTGCCTCTGCATGTCATGATATCATGTCCTATACCCTTTGAAAAACTCTAGTGTATACCTATGAGAGAATGAGAATTAAAAAGACAAATAACATCCTAGTATTGTTATGAACATAGTTTTGACCTTGCATATGCTCTGAAAGAGGCTCTAGGAGCCCCAGCATTCCCTGTATCACCTCTTAAAGAACCATTGGTGTTAGAGGAGTCAGTTTGCTGTTATAAGTAGCATAAGTAAGAAATAATGAGGGCTCTGAACCAAACCATTAGTAGGATGGATGGATGAATAGTAGAAGAGGAGATGAATATGAAAGAGATTTAAGAAGGAAAATCAGGAGGTCCTAGAAAGCAGTATAGGGTCAAGGGCAAGGAAAATAATTTAGTTTCAGCTAGGTATATTCTTCACAATCAACCTGTGAAGTGGATATTTAGCTAGAAAATGGCAGGATTGAACCCATGTCTAACACAAAAGCTCTTTGTTTTACTTGGGACAGAGTTCGAAGAGGTAGTCATAGCAAGAAGATGATGCCTTTCTTAGTGATAAGAGAGAGGATAGGTGAGGCACCAAAGAGATTTTGAAGTACAGAGAGGGGGATGTAGAAGGAGTTTATTAACCCCATAGGTTGGTCCAGTACAGGGTTATAATGATGGCAGACTTGGCCTGGATGGGTGTTGGGAATGTGGAGGAACCTAGAATATTCTGAGCTACTGCCAGACTGGATTCTCCAAGGTATTGTGTTTGAGCTGAGTGGGCAGTGGAGATGTCCAAAGGAAGAAAGGCCCTCTGCCAGCTATGATTTTTGCCTTGTTATACTGCAGGATGGATTCATGCTGTGCTGACCCCCGTGGACTGCCTTGCCTTTGGAGGGAATTTCTTACACAGCCTTAATATTGAAATGCAGCTCAAGTGAGTCCTGAAGCTCTGGTGATCCCAAGTTGGCCATTTCTATCTGCTGGAGTCCTTGAGTTCTCCCCTATCGTGAGGAGTACAGCACAGAAGGAGGCGAGATGATCATAAAGGAATGGATATTGGTTCCTGATGATGTTCAGTGGAAGATGAATACCTCTTCCTCACTTAGCAGTTATGTGACTTTCAAGTCACATAATCTTTGAGCTCAAATTTCCTAACCCATAAAATAAAGTCTTAAAGGATAGTTGTGAGGATTAGAGATAATGGATACAAAGCATCCAGAACAATACCTGATACATAGTAGGTGCCCAGTAAACAGTATCCTCATCATTGTTATTGTTGTAACTACTTCCTCCAGAGCCTATGAGATTGAGAAGCGGTTGAGCACAGCAGACCTCTTCAAGTTCCCCAACTTTGAGACCATCTGTTGGTATGTGGGAAAACACATCCTGGACATCTTTCGAGGTATGGAGCTCTTTGCCAACTGTCCTTTTTGCCCTGTTCTCATAACCAACACCTCAATCAAGATACAGTACTGTTCCATCACCACAAAAATCTCTGTAGTGCTACCCCTTTATAATCTCACCCACTCTCTCCCGTTGAACTATCCATGACTTTAGGAAACCACTGATCTCTTTTTCATCTCTCTAATTTTGTCATTTCAAGAATATTATAAAAATGGAACCAAATGTTGTGATCTTTTGAAATTGGCTTTTTACTAAGTATAATGTAGGGTAAGGCATGGATTTTAAATATCTTATTTAATAAAAGGAGCTGAGAAAAGTGGATCACAGTAAAATTATTCCTATTCTTAAAATAAGAAACTCAGTCTGAATAGTGTCAGAGTTCTCTGGATATCCCTCCCCCGGGGACAAGGCCCAGTCCTACACTGACCTCATTGGTTTGGTCTTGGGTATCAGCCCAAGTAGAAGCCAGCCTACTGGGTTTCTTCTTTCCTGGTTTGCTCTGAAATAGAGTGGCTCCCTTACTCAGACCTGAGATTTCCCAAATGACTTGACCAGGAAGAGTTACAAAGAACCTCAGAGGCCAATGAGTATAGTCTCTTATGCAATACCTCAAGCCCTTATTCTGCCACCTAGATAGACTGTCATGTAAGTGTTCATTCAGGGGCTAGATGACTAACTGCTTATTATCTGTTCTGAACAGCTTCAGTTCAGTTCAGTCGCTCAGTCGTGTCCAACTCTTTGCGACCCCATGAATCGCAGCACGCCAGGCCTCCCTGTCCATCACCAACTCTCGAAGTTCACTCAGACTCACGGCCATCGAGTCAGTGATGCCATCCAGCCATCTCATCCTCTGTTGTCCTCTTCTCCTCCTGCCCCCAATCCCTCCCAGCATCAGAGTCTTTTCCAATGAGTCAACTCTTCGCATGAGGTGGCCAAAGTACTGGAGTTTCAGCTTTAGCATCATTCCCTCCAAAGAAATCCCAGGGCTGATCTCCTTCAGAATGGACTGGTTGGATCTCCTTGCAGCTTAGTTCAGTAGAAAATTCTTTATTGAGCGTAAATTTGGATGTTTGTTATAATCTCCTCCTGGAGTAACTCAGAACAAGGCGTTAATGGCTCTTCAGATCTGTGTAGGTGGAAATTGTGGTCCTCTTGAGTGTTTTGAAACTCAAGAGGCAGAGTAGTGTAGAACGAAGACTGGTGTCAGATTCTGACAGATGTGGTTTCAGTCTTGGCTTTGTCACTTACTAGGTGTGGCCTTTGTATTCTTTGCCTCTCTGGGCCTTATTTTCTGAACTATGAAATGAAGATGATATCTGGCTTACAGGGTTGGGTATAGGGTTCAATGAGATAGTAGATGTCAAGGTACTCATAAAATGAACACCATTATAAGAACTGAGATCTAGAGTTATGCTCAGAACCTTGAACATTTTCTCTGGTTGCCTGAAAAAAGTAAAAAGTCCTTCACTTCCCTACATGGTTTCTTTGACACTCTACCTTCCTCTTTCCCCCTGTAGGTTTGCGAGAAAACAGGAGACACCCTGCCTCCTACCTGGTCCATGGTGGTAAAGCCCTGAACTTGGCCTTTAGAGCCTGGACAAAGAAAGAAGTAAATATACTTATTTCTCTATCTACTTTAGAGGTCTACTGTCAGTAGGGACTGGCTTTGGAAAGATCTTCTGGGGAGGTAGAAGATACCAGGGAGGTTTGTGGGCTCCTGGCATTAGAGTGGAGGACAGAAGAGTATTAAGAAAGAAAAACTTCACCTGTAATTTTAACACTCACAGAGGGTATTAACATGTGGATATATTTTGTTTTGTTTTGTTTTGTAATATGCATTTTAAAAACATGATTGCTATCACCCTGTACATATAATTTTGTATCTGAATTGATTGGTTTATCTTAATTTTTCTGTGTCACCAAGTTCTCCAGAAACATTGATAGTCACATGATATTCTTTTGCTGGGATGTACCATCCTTACCTAACCACTTGTTTATTGTTGCTTCCTTTTTATTTATTTATTTGGGGAATAGTTTTAGAAAATCATGCAGTAAATATCTATTTGCATTAGTCTTTGTCCTTCATCTCTTGATTGTTTCTTCAGGATAGATTCCTAGAAGAGCAAGTGCTAAATCAAAGTATATGAAAAATGTAAGACTCTTGATGCATGCTGCCAAAATGGCTTTTTAGGAATATACCAATATCCATCTATCCAATTGAATACTAAACAGCTATAAAAGAGATTAAGGAAGCTGTCTATGTACTGATTTGGGAAGACTTCTAGAATTTATCATGTAAAGGTGTCTAACTGTGTGTATAGTGTGCTGCCTTATGTGTAAAGCAGGAGAGGGGATAAGAACTATTATTTATGTGTGCTTGTATTTGCCTGAAGACACAATCTGGAGGGATTCAGAAGAAAGTAATAAAAGTGGTTACTTGTTGGGGTGGGCTAGAGGGGCTGATGGCAGGAACAAAGTCTTTTCAATATATATCTTTTTATATTGTTTGATTTTTGAGCTATGTGAATGGATTACCTATTCAAAATGTTGAATTTATTAAAAAACAATTTTAAGAAATGCAAAAAAGGAAATATCAATATATTCTTTTATACTTCTGATATTCTTATAGATTCCTTCCCCTGCATACAGTAGTATGAGGAAACTCTTCGGCCACTGAAGGCTTAATTTGCTCAATTTCCCCTTTTCCTGTTGACAGCCTTCCCCTCAAATATTCTTGGACTTCATGTTTTGGGCCTTCTCTTGCTCCCTGGACTCACCTGCACCTGGGCTTTAGCCTTTGATTCTGTTTTGCCACATCCCTCAGGTGTGGCTGCCTTGGGTTTCATTTCTGACTGTGCATCCCACCAGACCCTTCTCTGAAGTGAACTTCTGATTGACTCTGTCTCAGGAACACCTTTAAGGGAGGGAGGTGGGTAGGTCCTAAGCACTCGTGTCCTGGTCCAGGATGGCCTCAAGGACCAAAGAATGGCCCCAGATGGTGTGACCAGAGGGAGCTGGAAGAGAGGAGGACATAGAACTGAGGAGCCCGCACTCATGGAAGAAAACTTTTGTGAAGTGCAAATGACTTCCATGAGAAGCACTTGCTCCTTCACCTTTCCAGAGCCCCTGGGCAGGGAGGAGGGAGCTGTCAGGGTTATCCAGTTGGGTCACATGGGTTCTCAGCCCCCATTGCTGCCCAGCCACCAAAATAAATTCCAGATGATTAAAAGAGTTAAACCATGGGAAACAAGGAAGAAATGCTGAGGAATTTTTATCAGTACTCTTTGGATACAGAATTCAAGTCAAAACTGGTGGAAGAAATCACAGAGGAAAAGCTTGAGAGGTCTGTCTGCATAAAAATGTAAATAAAATTGTTAATGAATTAAAAAAGAGATAACCAGCAGGTCCCTCCCTGGGTTGCTGTTGGGCTAGCTGTGGGCCTATAGCTGCTCAGCACTGAGTTCTGTGCTCACAAGTGAAGAGGCTGGGTTCTTCCTGAGGTTCTTGTGGTTCAAGCCCACAAGTAAGTTCCTCACACCTCTTGACACTGTCCTTTATGTTTTGCAAATATTTCCTCCCAGTCAGTGGTTTGCCTTAACAGTGTTTTTTTTTAATAAGTCTAAAATTTATCAGTTTTTCTTTAATAATTCATACTTTTTATGTCCTAAGAAATCTTTGCCTAACCTAAGATCACAAAGATTTTCTCCTCTGTTTCCTTCTAAAGGGTTTATAGTTTTAGTTATGGCATTTAGTTCTATAATCCATTTTGAGTCTGTGTATATCTGATGCAAGATATAGAATGAAGGTCTTTTCTTGCATGTGGATATCTGATCAGTCTAAGTACCATTTGTTAAAGAGACTACCCTTTCTCCACTGAATTGCCTTGGTAACTGTTGAAAATCAGTTGTTTCTTATGTGTGGATCTATTTCTCATGCCTTTTGTTTGACAGGCTCTGCCAGACCACGAGGATGAAATCCCGGAGACAGTGCGGACTGTTCAGCTCATTAAAGATCTGGCTAGGGAGATCCGCCTGGTGGAAGTAAGAAGCATGGGAACAGGGGAGGCATTTGAAAAGGGCTTAAGACTCAAGTGGCAGGTCAAGTGGCAACTGGCATGGGAGCTCAGGGGAATGATTGAGAAGACCCCACCAAGGACCCTATTCATTCATTCAAATAATTATTATGTGGCTCAAGTGTGCCACATGTTGGGCTAGGTGCTTAGGACACATAAGTAACTACAGTGCCTGCCCACAAAGAACTCACAATCCAGTAGAGTACCCTGGGCAAAGTTAACCTGACTGAGCCTCAGTTTCCTCATCTCTAAAGTGGCTATAGCTAATAACTACTGAGGGATTGTTAAGAGGATTGAATAAGGTAATATAGATTGAGCACAAAGTATAAGACTGGGCAGATAGTGGGTGCTCAATAAATTCTGATGGTGGGTCATGTGATTGTGGGTGGTGGAGGTCATAGTAGTAGTTGTTGTTATTAATATTTTTACTCAGTCTCTGCATTCTACAAAATGGCAGTTCTCCCAGGTTGAAGATGATTACAAAGCCATGTTTCAACAGGTGGCATATACCACGAGGCAGTGAGGTGTAGTGGTAAGAGACTCAGAGAAACTTGGGTTCTGGTTCCTGCTCTTTCACTTGCTAGAAGTTCAGGGCCTCAGTATCCTTATCTGTAAAGTGGGGACAATACCACCTTTTCAGAGTTTTGTTATGATTAAGAGCTAATGTATTTAGAGCCCCTTGCACAGTGCCTGGCAGAGTAAGTACTCAATAAATGTGAGCCATTGTTGTTACTAGACTTTGCAGTGAAGAGAGAAGTGTGGGCTGGTGAAGTAGCAGAGGCACCAGAGGAGAACTGGACTTGAAGTTTCAACTTTCCTTTAGCTCAGAAGCTGTAAGGTTCCATTTAGCACCCAGAATATAGGCACGAAACATGCTAAAGGGTGGTCAGAGTGCGCTACTGGGAAGTTGGACTTCTAGCCTCACCTCTTGCAGCATGTTCCACTGCCTGCACCATTACACCATGGCTTACGTTGCCCGCCTCCTACCTAATTTTCTTCCACTTCCATCTGTCAGAATCCATCAGGGTTTAGTTAAAATGCCTATCTTTTCTCTGGCTATATAAGTTTTGTATACACGGAACTTTGGGCTGGTTGGAAGAGGACTTAGAGGTGGATATCTTTTTCACTGGCTTTCAAATGTTTTGAAGAAGTGAAATCCTTTTTTTTCAAATGAAATCTTACATGGAAGCTCAATATATGCAACCAGTTGAAGCATAGCTACTATGAATAAGTAGCAGTCATGAAGGTGGGAGGCTTAGAGCTCCACTTGCTTCTCTTATTTGCCTTCCGCCTACCTCCAATCCCCAGGGAGGCTCTTCCCAAGAAGTTCAAAGAAGCCACAGAGCATCTTTGAAAACCATATTTCCAGTCTGCTCCTTTAAATTTACAGCTGAGAAAACAGATCCCCAGAGTGATCAGAACACTTACCCTTGGTCACAGAGCTAATAGCAGATTTAGAACTAGAAGCTCTCTTCTCTTAAATCCTGTAGTCCTTAGAGTTGGAACCACACATTTTAGTACTCAGTTATTTTCTGTCTCATGTCAGCTGCTCTTGGAGTCTTTTCTCTCCAATTTTGATAGTAGTGCTGGGCTTTTTCTCTGCTCGTCTTCTTACTCATCAATGGCTGGATAAAGAAATGCCACCCGGTAAATTCTTGATGACTTATTGTGTAAAAACTAGGGTGTGCATAAGTGCCTATGTGGAGCATCTTTAAGCCCCTTCATGGCAGTACCACCAGTGCCATGAACAGACCTCTGCTCTTAGTGTAGAGAGAACCCTTGAGTAAGCTCTAACCCCTCATGTCCTAACACTCTTGTAGGATATCTTCCAACAGAACGTTGGGAAGACGAGCAATATCTTTGGGCTGCAGAGGATCTTCCCAGCCGGCTCCATTCCCTTAACCAGGCCAGCCCATTCCACTTCAGTATCCATGTCCAGGCTGTCACTGCCCTCCAAAAGTGGTTCAAAGAAGAAAGGCCTGAAGCCCAAGGAATTCTTCAAGAAGGCAGAGCGAAAGGGCAAGGAGAGCTCAGCCTTGGGGCCTGCTGGCCAATTGAGCTATAATCTCATGGATACATACAGTCATCAGGCACTGAAGACAGGCTCTTCCCAGAAAGCAAAGGTGGGTGCTGGCCAATGGGTTCAGCCCAACCCTTTTGGGTCCCTTGGAAGAGCAGAGTATCAAAAGGAAAAGCTCTCCTGTCCTCCCACCTCCCTTAGGGCCCCTGGTGTTTGGCTACCAGTCCCACTCATTTAACAGGCGTTTATTGAGACCTTGTCTATGCTGGGCACTGTGATAGCTGCTGCAGACAATAACCCTCAAGAGGCCAACAGGCTAGTGAGAAGGATAGGCATAAAAAGAAATGAGTGCAATGAGATGTGGATGCCACAACTAAGGGTGAGTGTGGGACCCTGAGACACACGGGAGGGGATGATTTATCTGGGTAGGGATGATGGTCAGGAGCTCTTCTTAGAAAACATGACACTTGATCTGATCTTGAAATCCTAGGATAAGAATGATATTTGAGTACATGGTATATGAGTGGCAGGTTGGAGTCTTGAACAAATTTTTTAGAAAAGTCCTCCTCCAGGGCCCCACCTTACTTAAAGATTGTGATACCCTCCGTGGGCATGTGAAGATGCTCCACCCTCCTTTTAGGGAACATGTTTTGCAAGATTGATAGGTTTCCCCTGAGCCAGCCATACATTCTCAACCTTCTGCTCTTGTGATCATTTGGGTTGGGGATGGGGGGACAGCATAGTTGAAGACCTTGGTTCAGGTGGTTTTGATAGTGAACTCTACCAGTAAAACCAGAGGGAACTGGTTATTCTGATTCACATGGGAGTTCCAGACAGGTGACAACTGAGCCTCCTCCTCCTGCAGTTCAACATCACTGGCACCTGCTTGAATGACTCAGATGATGACTCACCAGACTTGGACCTTGATGGGAATGAGGGCCCGCTGGCCCTATTGATGTCTAATGGCAGGTGAGGTGGGAATAAGAAGCAAAGAAGCTGGGATTTTTGGTAGCAATATGCAAGGTGTGGAATTGGGACCTGGGGCTGGGACATGGGTGAGGGAGGGACTGTACTTGGGGAAATAGCCCAGATATTATCAGAAAACATTGCTTAATACAGAGAACCATGGTAGTGCTGGGAGCAGGTAAGGGGAGAGGTCTGGAACTAATTGGCAATTCTGAGAAAAATCTTGTATAAGTTCTAGTAATTTCAGCAAGTCAGTGGATCAGATCTGTTGGCAGGAATAGGAAGTAGTATAGTATACTGGATAAGAGCATTAGTTTTTTACATACCTTTTGTGATTCAGTTTTTAGGAACTTATTTTGTAGAAATATTTGCCAGGTGTGTAAAGAGAAATATTCAGTGTTCACTATATCATTGTAATAGCAAATAGTTGGAAGCNGGATAAATTATGGTACATCTTTGGAATAGAATACTGTGTAACTTAAAAAGAATGAGTTTAGTATATATTGATGTGAAAAGATTTCCAAGATACATTTTAAGTGAAAAAATCAGGTTGCAAGATAATATATGGGAATAGTTCATTTTAATTTTTTAAAAAGGCATGTATGCATATGTGTGTGTGTAAAAAAGTAACGTACAGTCTTTTACATTTATTTATTTGGCTGTATTGGATCTTAGTTGCAGCATGTGGGATCTCCGTTGCATCATGTAGCATCTTTCGTTGTGGAACAGGGACTCAGTAGTTATGATGCGCAGGCTCTGTGGTTGTGTCCTATGGGCTCCAGAGCATGCGGGTATCAGTAGTTGCTGCATGTGTGCTGTCAAGTTGAGACACACAGGCTCCAGAGCGCATGGGCTCAGTAGTTGTAGCATGTGGCATGTGGCTTTGTGGCATGTAGAATCTTAGTTCCTGACCAGGGATTGAATTCCCTGCATTGCAAGGTGGATTCTTAACCACTGGGCAACCAGGGAAGTCCCTTGCCTTTTTTTTAATTTAACTTGTTAAAAGAGGTTTAAAATGTATGCAGTTTAAAATTCAATAAGTGTGAAAGAATACATAGGAAAAAATTTTGCTCCCACCCTTCTCTGTTCTCCAGTTTCCCTCTGTACACATGGAACACCAATGTCAGTGCTTTCCTTCCAGAGATGTTTATCCACATTCACGCAAATAAATATATCAATTTTTTAATATATTTTATGCTTGTTACACCAAACTTGTAACAGTAGTTATCTCTGGAAAGTAGGATAGGGGAGGCAAGAGAGGAAATTTTCACTTCAAAAGCATTTGAATTTTGTACAGTGAATATATATTAGTTTTCTTAAAATAATTTTTAGCAGACTGTTTTCTAAAAGAATAAAAGCACATTTTGACAAAAAGCTTGAGCTTGGGAATCAGACAATCCCGAATTTGAATCCCAGCTCTGACACATATTCCCTATGGCAAGCTAATTAACATATCTGCATCTCTCTGTCTTCATTTTATCTGTTCTATAGATAAAACTTATCTTAGGGTTGTTGGAGGACTAAATGAAGTAATGTATATAAAGTGCTTGTTGCAGGTCCTGGCACATAGTAAATGTTTAATAAATGGTTGGTTTTATAAATATAATAATGAAGTTGAAAGTGAAAGATGACAGTGGTGGTGATGATGATGATAGTTGTGGGTATGGCCAGAAGCTAACTAGGTTGTCAGAAATCCTCAAACATGTAGGGAGGCAGAGAAAGATGGTAAAAGTTATTTTCTGGACACTCAGAACACCAGACAGGAGCAGTCAAGAGCTAACTATAAAGTATGAACAGTGTAGGAACATGAGGGACAAGGATACCTTAACAGCCTTTTTGAGGGAAAAGATTGTTTTCAGATCTCAAGGGTGAGTATAGTAAGTCTACCTGGCTGGGAAATACAGGAAAAGGGAGTGTGAAGGCAGGGCAAATTCTGAAAGCAGCAGAGCTATCTTTGTGATTTGAGAACATAGTTTCTCAAGAATAAGATAGACTGAGCATTGCCTTTGTCTAGAACCTATGGTTGGTCTGCTGGGGAAGAGAAAGTTGAGAGTCCTGAGGTTCCAGCCTGTAATGGTTTTTAAGGACATGAGATGTTTTCCCTTTCGTCATCAGTCTTCCTTGTGCTGCTTCTAGTACTTCCTTCCACCTGCTAGAGGCTGCTGCTAAGTGAACCTAGGGAGTCCAGGTACAGTAATATTTACAGATGATATGATACTTATTATGTCTGATCTTTTCTCCAGAATAGTGCCATGTTTTGTGGGAGCTGAGGTGCAAATGAAACAAGATTGGCTGTATGTTGATAATTGCTGAAACTTAGCTGGGTCCTAGATACATGGGAGTTTTTAATTTTTTTTATGTTTGACATTTTTCATAATTAGAAGTTAATAAAAGATCAAGGTTGAATAGCTACCATTTATTGAGCACCTGCTCTGTGTCAGACTCTATGTTAGCAATTTACATACATTATTTAGCCCTTACAACAACCCTTAGGGGTAAGTGTTGTTATCCCTATTTTACTAATGTAGGAAAGTGAGACCCAGAGAACTATAAGATTAGCTACCATTGGGTCACTTGTTATATGTCAGTCTCTACATTAGCTCATTAATCCTCCCAGCAACCCTTTGAGGTAGAAAACAGCTAATTCACTAAAAGCCAGTTCACCAAATGACTATTCGTTGAATGTATACTCACCAAAAATGTGTTTCTCTTGACTTATAAGGCTTATTTGAGCAGTTTGTACTGGTTAACATTGTTTACCATGTGTGGTAGAATTATTAAGATTTAAGCTACTTTTGAGTTCTTTCTACTTTATATATTTTAACATGTTTTTTGAGATATAATTTATATATCGTATAATTAACCTTTTTAAGTGTATAATTAAATGACTCTTGCATTAAATAATTAAATGCATATTCTTGTAAATTTAAAGAATATGCAACTGTCACCACAATCCAATTTTGGAACATTTCTATCACATCAAATAGATCACTCATATCCACTTGTTTTCTACCCCAGACCCAGGCAACCAGTAATCTTCTTTCTATCACTATGAATTTGCCTTTTTAGATACTTCATATAAATGGAAGTCATTTAGTTCCTATGTAAATATAGTCTCTTGTGTCTCGCTTCTTTCACTTAACATGTTTCTGAAGTTCATCCATGATGTAGACTGTATCATTAATTGATGCCTTTTTATTGCTGAATAGTATTTCATTGTATGGATCTACCACATTTACTTTATCCATTCTCTAGCTGATGGTCATTTGGATTGGTTATGCTTTTTGACTGTTATGAATAATGGTGCTTATGAGCATTTGTATGCTAGTTTTTGTGTGGACATGTTTTTGTTTCTCACTTAGGAATAAAATTTAGGGTCATATGGTAACTCTGTTTAGCTTTTTAAGTAACTGCCAAAATTTATCCCAAAGCATCTACCATTTTACACCCCCACCAGCAATTATGAGTTTTTCCATATATTAGCTAATGCTTATTATTGCCCATCTTTTTTATTATAGCCATTCTGATGGATGTAAAGTGGCATCTTATTGTGGTTTTAATTTGCATTTCCCTAATGATGTTGAGCATCTTTTGGTGTGATTATTGGACATTTATGTATCAACTTTAGAGAAATGTCTGTTCAGATCTTTTGCTTACTTTCTAATTCATTTTGTCTTTGTTGTGTTCTAAGAGTTATTTAAATATTCTGGATTCACATCCTTTTCTAGATAAATGATTTACAAATATTTTCTCCCAGTCTATGTCTGGTCTTTTCTTTTTCTTAATGGTATCTTTTGAAGCACAAATGTTTTGAATTTTACCTAATCCCAGGCCACAAGATATTTTCCTACATTTTCTTCTAGAAGTTTTATAGTTTTAGCTTTTACATTCAGATATATGATCCATTTTTAGTTAATTTTTGTGTGTGATATAAGGTAAGAGTTCACGTTCATTTTTTTGCATGTGATATCCACTTATTTCAGCATCATTTGTTAAAAAGACTATTCTTTCTCCACTGAATTGCCTAAGCACCTTTGTCAGAAATCAATTGAATATAAATTTAAGGATTTAGGTCTAGATTCACAGTTCTGTTCCATTTATTTTATCCTTATGCCAATATCATACTACCTTGATTACTGTAGCTTTATAGTAAATTTTGAAATTGAGTAGTATAAGTCCTCCAACTTTGTTCTTTTTTGAAATTGTTTAGGCCAGGTACATAGTCTTTGTATGCCCATATACATTTTAGTATAAGTTTATTAATCTCCACAAAACTAGATGGATTAGATAGGATTGCATTGAATCTATAGAACAATTTGGAGAGAATTGCCTTTGTGTGAGACTGTTTTTATATTCTCCTTCACTCTCTCTCCAGTACCAAGAGGGTGAAGAACTTATCCAAGTCTCGGCGAGCCAAGATCGTGAAGAAGGCAGACAAGGCTAGGGTGGTGTCAGAACAGGTGATGGAGGATGAATTGGACTTAGATTCAGATGATGAACTGCAGATTGATGAGAGACTGGGAAAGGAGAAGGCGACCCTGATAATAAGACCAAGTGTGTACTTGTTCTTTTTCTTTCTTGCCCTGCCCATTTCAGTTTGGTTTTGGTCCCTTCAGTAGACTCAAGATCTTAGGCCTGAGCTTGTTGACTTTCTGATTTACCAGCTCTGTAGGCTTTCTTTGCTCTAGAGATTAATTTAAGAACTAATTCCTTACCTCCTTAAATTACTTATCTGTGGTCATTACTTTCAGGAAAATTATAGTTTTATTCTCTTTCTCCTGGGTATTTGGCTCAGATACTAATCTTAGCTTCATAGTAAGTACATTCTATTGCTTTCTAGAATTTCCCCGAAAGCTGCCTCGTGCAAAGCCTTGCTCTGACCCCAATCGAGTTCGTGAACCAGGAGAAGTTGAGTTTGACATTGAGGTAGGATCCTTCTCTGTTTCTTATCTTCTGCTTGTTCTAGTTACAGTTTTAGTTGAGGTTGGGGGAGACATCCTATGCATTCAGTTCCTAAAATATTTATAAAGTGAAAGATTGTATGCTAAGTGCTCCTGAATATATACTTTATACTTTAGTTGAAATATTAAAAAAATCTTTAATATAGAGTAGACTAAATGGCAGTGTGATGTAGCAGAAAGAGTATCTGATTTGGAATATCTGATTGTGACTTTACATACATAATTAACTTCACTGAGCCTTAGTTTCCTTATCTGTAAAATGGGAGTTAGTACTTGCCTCACAAAGATGCTTCAGAGACTAAGATGAAAAAACAAATATTCTGCTTAGTACTTGGTAGATACTTGGTGCTCAGAAGATATTAGTGTCAACCGTATATTAGGGCCTGGGCAGCTGAGGTGATATCCCTTTTCTCCAACAGGAGGACTATACAACAGATGAGGACCTTGTAGAAGGGGTCGAAGGCAAGCTTGGAAATGGGAGTGGAGCCGGTGGAATTCTTGATCTGCTCAAGGCCAGCAGGCAGGTGGGGGGACCTGACTATGCTGCCCTCACGTGAGTACTGGCTTTGTTCTCCCCTTTCTAGGTGATCAGACAACACACACCCCCACCTGCCACCTTTGGCTAGGTCAGCCAATCAGTAGATATTAATTGAGTCATTTAAAGGGACAAAGAATTATACAGGACATTTGGGCTGAAAGAGTAAAATAGACATGAAATCTGTCCTGAGATATTTAAGATATGACTTAGAAAGGAGGTACAGATTTCAAGGGTAGTGAGTTTGGGGTTCTTTGGAAGTCAGAAGAGGCATGGAAAGAGAGCTGGGCCTTTTCTGGATCTTGTTTTTTTTTTTTTTTTTTTATGTGGCATGTGTGAATAGGAAGGGAGGTGCACCCTTGTTATTGCCACCTTGCCTGCTGTCTATGGAGAGACTTCAGTCAAGAAGGACTGACCTTGTTATGGAAATAGTCTTTGATACTATTTTGATCTTTAATTTGGTTTCTAGTTTTTCACTTGGGATGATTCTCTCCTGCTTGTTCCTTTCTTGACCCAGGCAGCTCTTGTCCCTCCTCCCTGACTGTTCTGATGACTAGTTTCCTCTGACAACTAGAGAAACTCCTTCAGCATTTCTTCTCTGTCCCTTACAGCGAGGCTCCTGCCTCTCCCAGCACTCAGGAGGCTATCCAAGGCATGCTGTGCATGGCCAACCTGCAGTCCTCATCATCCTCACCAGCTACCTCCAGCCTGCAGGCCTGGTGGACTGGGGGGCAGGACCGAAGCAGCACGAGCTCCAACAGTGGGCTTGGCACAGTGTCTAGCAGTCCTGCTTCCCAGCGCACCCCAGGGAAGCGGCCCATCAAGCGGCCAGCCTACTGGAAAACCGAAAGCGAGGAGGAAGAGGAGAATGCCAGTCTTGATGAACAGGACAGCTTGGGAGCATGCTTCAAGGATGCAGAGTATAGTAAGGGCAGCTGAGCACTGGAGTCAAGGCCAGGAGGGCTCCCCCCCAGCCCCAATCTCAATCCCAAATCCAGTCCAGGACAGTCTATAGTGAGCAAAGGCCTGGCCATAAGCCTGATACTGTTTCTCTGTGCTGTATTTTCTTAATCTGTAAAATGGGAGTGTCTCACAAGTTGATGTACAGACTACCTGGCACTGTGTCTTGCTTATGGGAGGCCATCAAAAAATGATAGCTATTATAGGGACTTCCCTGCTGGTTCAGTGGTTAAGGCTCCGTGCTCCCAATGCAGGGGGCCCGAGCTCAATCCCTGGTCAGGGAGTTAGATCTCGCCTGCCACAACGAAGATCCAGTACAGCCAAATTTAAATAAATAATTTTTAAAATGGTAGCTATTATCCATTTTTAGCATTGTCTGGTTGTCACTGCAGGTAACTCTTTTTTCCCTCTTGCCTATTATACTTCCATTTGTTGTTGTTTAGTTGCTCAGTCATGTCCGACTCTTTGCGACCCCATGGACTGTAGCCTGCCAGGCTTTTCTGTCTATGGGATTTCCCAGGCAAGAATACTGGAGTGGGTTGCCATTTCCTCCTCCAGGAGACTTTCCTGATCCAGGGATCGAATCCATGTCTCCTGCATTGGCAGATGGATTCTTTATCATTGAGCCACAAGGGAAGCCCCTTTACTTCCATTACTTGTATCATTTGTGTTATGTGTTGTTCAGTTCATCTCTTGCAAAGGTATATGATGACTTTTTAGTGGGCCTTTCACATTTAATAGATGACTCCTTTTTTAAACTAAAATGTATTGAGTATGCAGTGTATAAAGCACTTTTTTTTATAGTGCAACTGAGTTGTAGGTTTTCGTTTTAACATTATTTTAAAAAGTAATCCTTGTTGACCAAAAGTAGGACAAAGAAAGCAAAAATTCACTTTGACTAACATTCTCCCCTCTGAGGAAGTTATCCAGAGGTAACCTTTATTATCAGTTTGAAGTATACCTTTTAATTTTTTGTGTTTATACCCATTTCTATGTAGACATAAATAGAGGTATAGTTTTGTTTTGTGTGTATGTGGTTCTACAACTTGTTTGGATTTCTTTCAACATCAGTATGTAGAGATCTACTTCATCAATGCATTGAGATCTACCTGCTGCATAGTAGTCTGAAGCATAGGTGTACCATCATTTGTTTAACTGTCCCCTACTGGTTAACATTTAGGTTGTTTCTAATTTTTAGTGTTATGAAAATTCTTGTAAATAACCTTTTGTTTTCATGTGCCAGTTAGCATTTCTCTAAGGTAGCTAGACCTGCTGAGTTGAAGGGTATATACAAAGTAAATGTTAATGGTGCTGAATTCCCTCCACAGGGTCAGTATATGAGCAGTGTATGAGAAATACCTGTTTCTCTACAGCCTTACCAACAGTGGATATTATCAGCCTTTTTAATTTTTGCCAATCTGATGGCAAAAACTGGTGTCACAGTTTGTTTTATATATTTATTGACTTCTCCTTATTCCTTTCCTGTGAATTAATTACTCATTATTCACTCAT
>SJYQ01011460.1:0-12769 GCA_006410935.1 Redunca redunca | reverse complement strand
TGGCAGGGATTGGGGTGGGAGGAGAAGAGGACGACAGAGGATGAGATGGCTGGATGGCATCATTGACTCGAAGAAACGAGTTTGAGTAAACTCTGGGAGTTGGTGATGGACAGGGAGGCCTGGCATACTGGTATTCACGGGGTCGTAGAGTCGGACACGACTGAGCGACTGAACTGAACTTACTAGAGCTGTCCTGCCACCTCTGGGTGTGTCTTTTGGCTTACAGATTGCAGATTAAGGTTTACTTGAATTTAACTGGTTAATCTGGACCCAACTGATTTTAATCAGTTTATGTTACACCCTTGTGCTATGTAATACTTTTAAAAGTTGTGACCTGTCCCCTTCCTTCCTGTTTCATGCTCTTTTCCTCAGCCCCACTACCAGGCCCACAATGTCGCCTCTGTAATCTTATGGAGGGACAACCAAAAAAATAGCTGGCTGTTGGGAGGGAAATACTATACAATATCCACCAGGCTTCCAGCGATAATGTTTGCCACTTTGGGAGTTAGCCCCACAGGCCTTGGGCCCAAACCTTTACCACCCTTCTCCTAAAGTTACAAACATACCCCCAGATCAAATCTCCACTCCACTTTTATGGAACATTTAGTCTGTTGCCCCTTAACAAATTTGTTCTTAAGCCAGTTACTAACTCCTACAATCAGGACCCTGCCCTCTTGTAGACAACAAGCCTATTGCTCCACCCAGCCTACTAAAATACCTTATTGTCCCTAACAGGGCCAGATAACCCACTTCTTTGTCACTACTTCTGTTATTACCTAAAGTGGGTCTATGACAACGAAATTTTACCACTGGAGACATCCAAACCTGCTCTTATGAGGACTAAGGGAAGAAATCAGTGATTTACAATCCCTTAGAGTAAGAGGATAAGGCTTATGGCTGTTACACTGTTTCCCAGTCTCAGGGAAAAGGCTTAGATTGCTTTACATCATGATATCTATTCCCATCTGTGGTAAACAAACCAGCAATGCATTAAGATTACAGCCCCTTAATCCTACCCAGCACTGGTCATGCTGGAGACCTTGGGGACACCCAACTCCAGTCTGGGGATCCCAGAAGGTCAACCTGCCTTGACCTGCCTAGGGATCTTGTCCTTAAAAGGTTGTCATACCTCAACCTGCTCGGGGATCTGCCAGTTCAGGGGTCTCAGGAGGTCGTCATGCCTTGACCTGCCCAGGGATTCTATCTCCAGGAGGCTGTCATGCCTCAGCCTGCCTGGGGATCTGCACCCTGACCCAGGGACGCCTGGCTCTTAGGTTGCAACATTACTGGGTAGGATAAGCTTCAGAAAGACTCACCACTAAGGAAGTTCACCCATGGAAACAGAAGGAAGCCTATTACTTGTGGGACTGTGTGCAGTCTCAGAAATAACTCAGGAGCCCAATGAGAGCCCCATTGCCTTTCTGGAAAGGCTAAAAGAGGCCCTCCAGAAGTTTACCAATCTGGACTTAGACTCTTACGAGGGACAGGTGATTTTAAAGGACAAATTCTGGCCCAATGTGCATCAGATATCAGAATTAAGTTACAACAGCTACAGTAGCAGGACCCTGCTTCCTCTTTAGATGAGATGGTCTAGACAGCCACCAATACCTTTTATAACAGAGAACAGGAGAAAGAGGCCAAGGCCAAGCAGAGGGAGAGAAGGAAAGAGACAAGGCATGCCCAGATGCTGGCCGTCCTCTGGGGAAGCCCTATGGCAAACCCCGAGTCCTTGAATGACAAGGCACTAAGCAAATGCCTAACCTGTAGACAGGCAGGGCATTGGGCCAGAGAGTATCCAAACTGAAAAAAATCTCCTAAAATGGCTTGCTACAAATGCCATCAATTGGGACATTGGGCAGCACTCTGCCCTTGGGACCCAAGAGCCTCAAGGTCAAGCTCCAACCATTCCCTCACAATGGTTCAACAGGACTGAAGAGGCCCGCTCCAGCCAGCCCACCTGTGACAGATAACCATCACGAAGCTGGAGCCAAGGGTGCAACTGAATGTGGCAGGTAGGTCCGAGAATTCTTGGTTGACATGGGGGCTACCTACTCTGTCTTGATCTCCTACTCTGGAGCCTTCTCCTCCCAAACATGTACCATTTTGGGTGATACAGGAAAAACAACTACTAAAAGATTCACCCAAGCACTTCTTTGTTTCTGGGATGGACAAATATTTTCCCACCAGTTTCTGGTGGTCCCTGAGTGTCCTATTCCCTTAATGGGAAGAGATATACTCACTAAACTGGGGACCACCTTTGTGATAGGAAGCTTTTCAGCCCCTAGGACCCTACAGCTTCTGGTTACTACTGAAGAACCCATTACACCTTCTCCAATAGAGAGGGACCAAAAACTATGGGAGGACAAAATTAACCCCCAGGTGTGGGACCAGGGAATTCCTGGGTGAGCCCACTAAGCTGAACTGGTCATCATTGTCCTCCGAGATCCCACTCGGTTTCCTAACCGGAAACAATCCCCTCAAAAGAGAGGCTCAGGAAGGACTACAGCCTTTAATAAATAAATTCCTTGTTTGTGAGCTATTGGTCCCCACCAATTCACCATGTAAAACCCCAATCCTCTCAGTAAAGGAAAAGGACGGGACCTGGCAAATGGTTCAAGATCTCCAGATCATAAATGAAGCTGTAGTCCCCCTCCATCCCACAGTACCCAATCCCTATGTAATCTTGGGGGAAATCCCACCCAGTGCCAAGTGGTTTACAGTCTTGGATCTCAAAGATGCATGTTTTGTTTGCATACCACTGGCTAAAGAATTCCAATATCTTTTTGCCTTTGAGTGGGAGGCCCCAGGAGTAAAAAAAAAAAAACAACAACAGATGACTTGGATAGTATCACCTCAGGGGTTCAGAGATAGCCCCCACTTGTTTGGACAAGCCCTTATTTGAGATCTCCTAGATGTGGACCTGGGACCTAATGGGAAAATATTACAATGCATAGATGACCTACTAATCTGCTCTCCAAATGGAAAAAAAAAATGCCCAACAACATGCAATTCAGTTTCTAAATTTTTTGGCAGAAAAGGGGATATAATGTCTCTCATGCTAAGGCACAGATGGTCGAGACAAAGGGCACTTACCTGGGAGTTCAGATTACACACGGGTCCAAGAAGTTGTCTTTTGATCGGGTACAAGGAATCCTCCAGTTGACCTCCCCCACGACTCAATAACAATTGTGAGCTTTCCTGGGGCTAACTGGGTATTGTAGAATCTGGATACCCAACTATGGTCTAATTGCCCAGCCCTTAAATGAAAGCTTAAAGGGACAGGATGATTCAATCCTGCTGATGTGGGGAACTCCTCAAAAGAAGGCAAGTGAAGTGAAGTGAAGTCACTCAGTCATGTCTGACTCTTTGCGACCCTGTGGATGGTAGCCTAACAAGCTCCTCTGTCTATAGGAATTTCCAGGCAAGAGTACTGGAGTGGGTTGCCATTTCCTTCTCCAAAAGGCTGTACTAAAACAAGCCTTAACTCAAGCACCTGCCTTGAGGTTGCCAGACCCAGAAAAAGCATTCCAACTTTATGTCTATGAAATAGAGGGAATAGCCTTGGGTGTGTTAACTCAAAGGTTGGGATCTGAGCCCCAGTCTGTTGCTTATTTATCCAAAAGGCTCGATCCAACCACCTGAGGCTGGCCCCGCTGCCTTCGAAATCTTGCAGCTATTGCAATCATGATAGAAGATGCTTTAAAACTCTCCTTTGGGGGCAAACTAATTATTTTTAGCAGCCACCAAGTAAAACAACTCCTAAATGGGAGAGGCCATTTCTGGATGTCTGATCAAAGAATCCTCAGATATCAAGTAATGCTGATGGAAAATCCAGGCCTCACTATATCCCCTTGTGAAGTTCTTAACACAGCCACCCTCCAGCCTACCCCCGAGAGCTCTCTCCCCTTTCACTCTTGCCTAGAAACCTTGGGCCATTGGACAAAACCCCGAGAGGGATTGTCAGAAGATCCTCTGACCAGTACTGAGGAAATCTGGTACAATGATGGAAGCAGCTTTGTCTTAGATGGAAAAAGAAGAGCCAGGTATGCAGTAGTCTCCAATTTTGAGATCATAGAGGCTAAGCCTCTGTCACCAGGTACTTCAGCCCAATTAGCTGAGCTCATAGCCCTGACTCAAGCTTTAGAACAGGGAAAAGGAAAAATAATAGCCATTTAAACTGACTCCAAGTATGCCTTTCTGGTGCTACATGCACATGCTGCTATTTGGAAAGAAAGGGGCCACTTGACTACCCGAGGGTCCCCAATCAAATATGGTGATCAAATTCTTAGACTCTTGGAGGCAGTCCATGTGCCCACTGAGGTTTCAGTCTCCCAATGTAAAGGACACCAAAAAGGGAACATGGAAGTGGCACGAGGGAACCAAGCAGATTATCAGGCAGCTAAGAGAGCAGCATTACAGAACAATGACTTAATAGGGTTGCCACCCTAGTTCCACAGACGAATTTGCCAGAAACTCCTTCATATACTGAAGGTGAGACTCTTAAAACTAAGACTGAGGGCATTCAAGAAGATCATATGGGGTAGTTCCAAAAGAAGGGACTCCTTTTTCTGCCTGGGACCTCCAATGGAAGTTGGTTAACTCCTTACATGACACCACTCATTTAGGAAAAAAGGCTCTCCAAAAATTACTAGAAAGGTACTTCAGAAGAACAGGCCTCCAAACAACTATAAGGCAAGTGGTCTCCTCTTGTCCCACTTGCCAATTAAACAACCCCCAAGGAGCTCGAGGACCCCAGCTGGACCACCCTATCCAACGAGGAGGGACCTACCCAGGAGATGACTGGCAGATGGACTTCACCCAGATGCCAGTTTCTCAAGAGTATAAATAACTATTAGTCACGATAGATACATTTACAGGATGGATTGAAGGCTTTCCCACATGGAATGAGAAGGCTAAGGAGGTGGTAAAAAACAAAAACAAAAACAAAAACAACTCCATGAAATCATTCCAAGATTTGGTCTGCCCAGGTTATTATGAAGTGACAATGGGACATCATTTACTTCCAAGCTCACCCAAGGTGTCTCTAAAGCATTGGGCATTACTTATTATCTCCATTGTGCCTGGAGGCCTCAGTCTTCAGGAAAAGTAGAAAGAGCCAAACAATTCTTAAAATCAGCAATAGAAAAGATAACCCAGGAGACCTTTCTGGGATGGAAGAAGGCTTTACCAATAGCTCCCCTCTGCATCCGTATTGCCCCTAAGGAACAGGTTGGTCTTAGTCCTTATGAGATGCTATATGGGAGACCTTTTGTTTATGTCAATGACCTCTTCCTAGATCCAGAGGTTCAGACCGTCCAGTCTTATACCATGGCCATTGGGCAATTCCAACAGGATATACATATATACACACACACACACACATATATATTGTGAGATACGAACCAGGACCCAAAAGATTGTAAGGAGTCACAACTATATGCTCCAGGGACTCAAGTACTAATTAAAATCTGGAAAAATGGGTCCCCAAAGGCTCAACTCCAGCCCACATGGAAGGGCCACTATCCTGTAATACTTTCTACCCCCACAGCAGTCAAGGTACCAGGACATGACTACTGGATTCACTACTGACAAGTCAAGCCGTGGAAGAAAACAGAAGACACTCAATACACTTGTGAGCTCCTGGGAGATCTCAGAACTACAAATGAATGCCACTCTAATTAACACCCCCAAAATCTGGTTTCTGGGGATAAAGTTTCTCAGGATAGCTCTAAAAAGCCAACATAGCTTGGCAAAGATTGTACTCCAAAACAGACAGGAGATAGATCTTCTGATCCCTGAACAAGGAGGGACTTGAGCCATCCTGGGGATGGGAATTTGGAATTGGCTAATGCCCCTACTAGTCCTTGTTATGCCATATTGATGCTGCTTATGATTGCTCCATGTATTATCAATTGTCTAACCTGTTTTGTCTCTGCCCAGGTCAAGAAGCTCCAACATGCAGTGCCAGTTCAACAAAAATATAAAACTATGGCAGACCATGGAAAATAACACTCACTCTTAGATAGACACCGCTATAAGGACACTGAGGCTTGAGATGGGCAAGAGGGGGAGGCCCAATACCCCTAGCCATCCCAGTTCAGCAGGAAGTAGCCAGAAAGACCTTGATGCCCCTATTCCGAAAGAATTGGGCCTCCCCTCTCTTGAGCAGGGAATGTTAGGTAGTTAGAATAAGAAACAGGAGCCCAAAATGGCGGTGGCTAAAAAACAAGAAAGGGAAAAGCCTGTGAAAATAGAACAAAGGAAGGACTGAGGACCAGAGTGAGGACCTCAGGTAGAACAAACAGCACTCCTGGCTAGCCCAGTTTACACAGGGCATGCCCAGGGGGAGGGAAAAAAGAAAAAAAAAAAAACATAAAAAAAGGAGCCAAGGCACACACACACTCTCTCCCGCGTGCTGGTGCACTTCCCCATTCTCTTCTGTTTACATCTTTGGGTCGGCATGCCCTCACACCTCGAGGATGGATTCTCTTGCTATTTTCTAAATAAAATAGAACTGTAACACTGATTTGTCTAAGAACAATAACACGGTCTTTCCAAGACCCGAGAGCTGTGACACACTGAGGGCTTTAATGTTCATCACTCCAAATCTTTGTTGTGACAAGACAGAACTGAGGAGCATACACTCGCCTGACAGTACAGTCTCCATATAATTTCTTATCAATAAGGCTTTATACAATGTTTTATTAGCTGGTAGGGTTAATTTCCTCTCATTGATCTCTTTTCAGGGTTTTACTGCTGTTTTAACTTTTATGTTAATGTTACAATTATATTATAANTGTGTGTGTACACATTTTCCTGAAAATATCCTTTTATCTTAATTCTTGCATAAAATCACAGCTGGGTGTAGAATTTTGGGAAGCCAGTTATTATCTCCCATCCCTTTAAAGATTTATTCCTGATTATCAGTCATTGTTCTAAGACACTGTTAGTGCCACTGAGCTGTCATTGGTTTATCATTCCTTTGTGGGTAAACTCTTTTTTCTGCAGTTGCTTTTCAATTTTTCTACTTGTTTGTGGTATGCTATATTATGTTAAATGTGGATTTAATTTTATTTATCCTATTAGGAATACCTATTTTGTTGCTTCCTTCCAAAAATCATTTATTTCATCAATTCATGAAAGAAGCATCATTCATCCTTTCCATTCTCTGTTTCTGACATTTGATTAGAAGTATGCTTATTTCCTGATTCTCTCTTCCATATCTAATAACTTCTTAGTTTATTTCTTTCCTCTCCATTATGTGTTCTGGCTAACTGAAAGATTGTTGCTGACCCACGAAAAGATGCCGGGATTCAATCCGGGGCCAGAGACGAGGCTTGGTAGCTCAGAGCTTTTGTGCAATAGAATTTTATTAAATTATAAAAGGGATAGAGTGTGCAATAGAATTGTATTAAATTATAAAAGGGATAGAGAAAGCTTCTGACAAAGACATCAGAAGGGGGCAGAAAGAGTACCTCCTTGCTAGTGTTAGCAATGGAGTTATATACCTTTTCATTTATTATTATAATGAATCAAAAGAATGTCCCAAGTTTGTGAAAATTTTACCAGACCTTCTTCAGCAATTTACATTTTAGGATAACAAGATTAGAGTTTAACAATAGAAAGATCCTCCAGACAGGATTAGTCAGAAGGTTTTCAGGAAGGAGAAACTGTCCTCCAGTATTGTTGTTGTATAATCCCTACACAGAGTTTAAACTGAGTTGTGTAATTGACTGAGACTAAATAATGCAAAGGAAAAAAAAAAGTTTTTCTTTTTCTCCTCTTTGAGAATTCCAGACCCCCAATCTCCACTTTGAGAACCCAGACCCCTTTCTCCTCCTTGGAGACCCTGAACTTCTTTTCAATCTGCCTAGGGATTGACTCTCTCAACTGAATCATATGTAGCTTCTTATTTAGTACTTTTTGTTATGTTTGATAACTTAATTATTATATTTTTCCACCTTAAAAGATCAATTTAATTGTTTTCCTTATCTACCCATTATTCTTCAGTGAGATTTTATATTACAGTGGGTAAGAACCCAGCTTCTGTAGCCAGTCTGTTTTCACCATTTACTAACTGTGAGAACTCAGTCAATGCACTTCTCTTGATAACTCCATTACCTCTCAGCCATAAAATTAGGATGTGGTTTCCTGATGTAACTAATCTCTTGGTTTATTCACAACACCCTACTTTTCTTTCAGCCCTTTCATCTATTATGTAACCAATTTCCTAATTAAATTACTTGTTTTATTTTCAATCGTAGTTTCTATTTTTCTGGATGTCTGGATTCAGCTTCTTCTAGGTTTTTAATCCTCTATTCATTTTTATAATAGGAAATTGCCATTTATTTCTTATAAATGTAGCAATGCATGCTTATAAAATCGTTATATTCTGCTTCATATTTCTGGATTTCTACCATGAAAGCATTTTCAAGTTACCTTTTTTGGGCATTATGCCAAACATGTGCATTTATATTATATATTAGTTACCAAAGGAAGTTATTGTCATAATGTCATCAATGCACTACTGCTGCTGCTACTACTGCTGCTAAGTTGCTTCAGTCATGTCCGACTCTGTGCGACCCCATAGACGGCAGCCCACCAGGCTCCCCCGTCCCTAGGATTCTCCAGGCAAGAACACTGGAGTGGGTTGCCATTTCCTTCTCCAATAGGTGAAAGTGAAAAGTGAAATTGAAGTTGCTCAGTCATGTCCGACTCTTTGCAACCCCATGGACTGCAGCCTACCAGGCTCCTCCGTCCATGGGATTCTCCAGGCAAGAGTACTGGAGTGGGGTGCCATTGCCTTCTCCCATCAATGCATTAGGCTCATGGAAATAAAAGGCAAACAATTAATGTGAAAGTCACATCAGGCTCTTTACAACCCCATGGACTGTACCCTGCCAAGCTCCTCTTTCCATGGAATTCTCCAGGCAAAGGTACTGGAGTGGGTAGACATTACATGGAAGGGATCTTCCCAACCCAGGGATCAAACCCGGGTCTCCCACATTGCAGGCAGATTCTTATAAAATCTGCACCACCAGGAAAGCCCAAGAATACTGGAGTGGTAGCCTGTCTCTTCTCCAGGGGATCTTCCAAATACAGGAATTGAACTGGGGTCTCCTGGACTGCAGGTATATTGTCACCTTGCTTATTTAACTTATATGCAGAGTACGTCATGAGAAACGCTGGGCTGGAGGAAGCACAAGCTGGAAATCAAGATTGCCAGGAGAAATATCAATAACCTCAGATAATGCAGATGACACCACCCTTATGGCAGAAAGTGAACAACTAAAGATCCTCTTGATGAAAGTAAAAGAGGAGAGTGAAAAATTTGGCTGAAAACTCAACATTCAGAAAACTAAGATCATGGCATCTGGACCCATCACTTCATGGGAAGGAGATGGGGAAACAGTGCAAACAGTGACAGACTTTATTTTTTAAAAAAATTATTTTCCCAAATCACTGCAGATGGTGACTGAAGTTATTTTTTTTAATTTTTATTTTAACTTTATTTTACTTTACAATACTGTATTGGTTTTACCATACATTGACATTAATCCACCACGGGTGTACATGCATTCCCAAACATGAACCCCCCTCCCACTTCCCTCCCCATAACATCTCTCTGGGTCANNAAAAGCAGAGACATTACTTGGCCAACAAAGGTCTATCTAGTCAAAGAGTATGGTTTTTCCAGTAGTCATGTATGGATGTGAGCTGCTGCTGCTGCTAAGTCGCTTCAGTGGTGTCCGACTCTGTGCGACAGAGATGGCAGCCCACCAGGCTCTGCTGTCCCTGGGATTCTCCAGGCAAGAACGCTGGAGTGGATTGCCATTTCCTTCTCCAATGCATAAAAGTGAAAAGTGAAAGTCAAGTCACTCAGTCTTATCCAACTCTTAGCGACCCCATGGACTGAAGCCTACCAGGCTCCTTCATCCATGGGATTTTCCAGGCAAGAGTACTGGAGTGGGTTGCCATTATGGATGTGAGAGTTGGACTATAAAGAAAGCTGAGTGCCAAAGTATTGATGCTTTTGAACTGTGGTGTTGGAGAAGACTCTTGAGAGTCCCTTGGACTGTAAGGAGATCCAACCAGTCAATCCTAAAGGAAATCAGTCCTGAATATTCATTGGAAGGAAGTCAAGAGATACCTGGAGTAACAGGCAAATTTTGCCTTGGAGTACAAAATGAAGCAGGGAAAGGCGAACAGAGTTTTGCCAAGTGAATGCATTGGTCATAGCAAACACCCTCTTCCAACAACACAAGAGATGAGGCTACACATGGATATCACCAGATGGTTAATACTGAAGTCAAATTGATTATATTCTTTGCAGCCAAATGCAGAGAAGCTCTATACAGTCAGCTAAAACAAGACCAGAAGCTAATTGTGGCTCAGATCATGAACTCCTTATTGCAAAATTCAGAATTAAATTGAAGAAAGTAGGGAAAACGACTAGGCAGGCTATTTAGGTATGACCTAAATGAAATCCCTTATGATTATCCACAGGAAGTGACAAATACATTCAAGGGATTAGATCTGATAACCAGATTGACTGAAGAACTATGGATGGAGGTTGTGCCATTGTACAGGAGGCGGTGATCAACACAATCCCCAAGAAAAAAGAAATGCAAAAAGGCAAAATGGTTGTCTGAGTAGGCCTTACAAATATCTGAAAAAAGAAGAGAAGCTAAAGGCAACAAAGAAAAGGAAAGATATAAGCATCTGAATGCAGAGTTCCAAAGAATAGCAAGAAGAGATAAGAAAGCCTTTCTCAGTGAACAATGAAAAGAAATAGAGGGAAACAATAGAATGAGAAAGACTAGAGATCTCTTCAAGAAAATAGAGAATCCAAGGGAACAATTCATGCAAAGAGTGGCACAATAAAGGACAGAAACAGTATGGAACAGAAGCAGAAGTGATTAAGAAAAGGTGGGAAGAATACACAAAAGAACTATACAAAAAAAGATCTTCATGACCCACATAAACACGATGGTGTGATCACTAACTAAGAGCCAGATATCATAGAATGTGAAGTCAACTTGGAAGCATCACTACAAAGAAAGCAAGTGCAGGTGATGGAATTGCAGCTGAGCTATTTCAAATCCTAAGAGATGATACTGTGAAGGTGCTGCACACCATATGCCTACAAACTTGGAAAACTCAGCAGTAGCCACAAACTTGGAAAAGTTCAGCTTTCATTCCAATCCCAAAGAAAGGCAATACAAAAGAATGTTAGAACTACCTCACAGTTTCACTCATCTCACACACTAGCAAGGTAATGGTCTAAATTTTCCAAACTATACTCCAACAGTATGTGAACCAAGAACTTCCAAATGTTCTAGCTGGATTTAGAAAGGCCAGAGGAACCAGAGATCAAATTGACAACATCTGTTGGATCATTGAAAAAGCAAGAGAGTTCCAGAAAAACATCCACTTCTGATTTATTGACTATACCAAAGTCTTTGACTGTGTGGATCACAACAAACTGTGGAAAATTATTAAAGATATGGGCATACCACCCTACCTTACCTGATTATGAGAAATATGCATGCAGGTCAAGAAGCAAAAATTATATCCAGACATGAAACAATGGACCGGATCCAAATTGGGAAAGTTGTAAGTCAAGACTGTATATTGTCACTCTGCTTATTTAACTTATTTGCAGAGTACATCATGCAAAATTCCAGGCTGGATGAAGCACAAGCTAGAATCAAGATTGCTGGGAAAAATATCAATAACCTTAGATATGCAAATGATACCACCCTTATGGCAAAAACAGAAGAGGAAATAGAGCCTTTTGATGAATGTGAAAGAGGAAAGTGAAAAAGCTGACTTAAAATTCAACATTCAAAGGTCTAAGATCATGGCACCCAGTCCCATCACTTCATGGCAAATAGTTGGGGAAACAATGGAAACAGTGACATACTTTATTTTCTTGGGCTCAAAAACGACTGCAGATGGTGACTGCAGCCATGAAATTAAAAGACGATTGCTCCTTGGAAGAAAAGCTAGGACCAACCTAGACCACATATTGTAAAGCAGAGACATTACTTTGCCAACAAATACCTGTCTGGTCAAAGTTATTATTTTTCCAGTTTTAATGTATGGATGTAAGAGTTGGACCATAAAGAAGGCTTAGCACTGAAGAATTGATACTTTCAAACTGAAGTGCTTGAGAAGACTGGTGAGAGTCCGTTGGACTGCAGAGAGATCAAACCTGACAATCATAAAGGAAATCAGTCCTGAATATTCATTGATGTAACTGATGCTGAAGCTCAAACTTCAATACTTTGACCGCCTGATGGAAGAACTGACTCATTGGAAAAGATCCTAGTGCTGGAAAGATTGAAGGCAGGAGGAGAAGGGGTTGACAGAGGATGAGATGGTTGGATGGCATCACTGAGTCAATGGACATGAGTTTGAGCAAGCTACTGGAGTTGGTGATGGACAGGGAATCCTGGCATGCTACAATCAATGGGGTCACAAAGAGTCAAACGGGAATTAGTGATTGAACTGAACTGTACATAGTATCAGAGAAATTAGCAAGCTAATGAAATAAAAATATATCATACTTCTAATCTTTGTTTTTAATTAGCTACTCAATTGCAATATCATGTTATTTTCAGGTGTACAGCCTCACAATATTTTCCATTATAGGTTATACAAGATATTGAATTGGAGAAGGAAATGGCAACCCCTCCAGTGTTCTTGCCTGGAGAATCCCAGGGATGGGGGAGACTGGTGGGCTGCCATCTATGGGGTCGCACAG
>SJYQ01011455.1:364028-410301 GCA_006410935.1 Redunca redunca | reverse complement strand
TAGTGCTAAGACAACGATATACAGCATAAGCTCTTTGATGTCTGGCTTTTACTCGGGGAAAATGGATTTTTAGTTTATTGATATCTATGTTCTATGTATCCGTATGTTTTTCTTCTTTCTTAATGAGAGTATTGCATTGTGTGAATATGTCGTGATATTTAAAAATCCATCCTCGTGTTGATAGGCATTTAGATTCTTTTCAAATTGGAGCTATTAGGAATAAAGCTACTGTAAACATTTGTGTATGTCTTTGCGTAGATGTTTGTTTCATTGTACACCATGCCTCAGAGTAAAATTGGGTGTGTGTGTATTTAACTTGGTTATTTTGCAAAATGTTGCACCACTTTACACTCTGACCAGTTTTGTATTAAGAGTTCAGGTTGCTTCACATCCTTGCCAACACTTTACTGTTAGCCATGCTAGTAAGTATAACTAGAACGGCTAGTAGTATCTTACTATAGTTTTAATTTCCATTGACCTGATGACTGGTAGTAGTGTGTACCCTTCCATGTGCTTGTTAGCCATTCACTTACCTTTTCTTATGAATGTAAATTTTTTTGCCCATTCCTTTAAAGTGGATTTCTTATAGACCACATACAGTTAGGTCTTTTTTGTTTTTTTTTTAAACCCACTCTGAACAGTGTCTTTTCATTGGTATATGTAGACCATTACCTTTCACACGTCAAGAGATGATTAAGTGGGTTGAATTAATAAGTATCTAGTTAATAAATGGTTTTGTATTCACTGACTTGTTCCTGGTTTTTATTTTTTCCCCTCTCATTTTTTTTTTGCCTTCTCTGGTTTTAGTTAAGCATTTTATGTGATTCCTTTATCTCCTCTGTTAGTCTCTCATAGTTTAAAAACATTTTTAGTGGTTGCAGTCTACATTTACAACTTTAAGTACACCTCCAAATAATATTATACTGCTTCATGTGTAGTGCAGGAAGCTTAAACAGTGACAGTGAAGTCACTCAGTCGTATCCAATTATTTGCGACCCCGTGGACTGTAGCCTACCAGGCTCCTCCATCCATGGGATTTTCCAGGCAAGAATACCAGAGTGGGTTGCGATTTCCTCCTCCAGGAGATCTTTCCCACCCAGGGATCGAACCCGGGTCTCCCGCATTGTAGACAGATGCTTTACCTTCTGAGCCACCAGGGAAGCTTAAACAGAGCATTCCCAATTTGTCCTTCCTGTCCCTTAGGACATTGTTATCTTTCCTTTTCTGAAAAAATTAGGTATTTTTCCGGGCCTTTGTTGCTGAGTGGGGATTTCTGTAGCTGTGGTGAGTGGGGGCTGCTCTCCAGTTGTGTTGATGGACCTCTTGTCGCTGCAGCTTCTGTTGTTGGAAAGCAGGTTCCAGGCGAACACGCTTCAGTAATTGTGTCTCCCGGGCTCTAGAGCAGAGGCTCAGTAGTTGTGGAGTGTGGGCTTAGTTGTCCCATGGCATATGGGACCTTCCCAGACCAAGGGTGGAACCCGTGCCTCCTGCACTGGCAAGAGGATTCTTCACCACTGGGCCATCAAAGAACCCTCATCTTTCGTTTTACTTCATTATATGCTGTACTCACCCGATATATTGTTACTGTTCTTACTTTAAATAAAATCTTTTAGATTAGAATAAGAAGTATAAAATACCTTCACTAATTCCTTCTTCAGTAGTTTTCCTTTCCTTATGTAGGTCTGAGTTCTGATCTGTTTAATTTTTCTTCTTCCCAAAGACCTTCTTTTAATATTTTTTTGCAGAGCGGGTCTACTAACAGTACATTTCCTTGGTTTTTGTGTGAGGATCTTTTTCTTCTTTACTCTTCATATAGAAATTCTAGATTGGTGTTTTTTTTCTTTTTTTCCCTCCATTAACACTTTAAATATTCCTCTCTTCTTTCTTTTTCTGATGAGAAAATAACCTCTGTAATTCTTATCCTTACTTCTCTGTTACGTAAAATGTTTTCTTCTCCCCTCCCCCGAATATTTTCTCTGTTTTTGGTTTTCTGCAGTTTGAGTGATACGCTGAAGTGCATATTTTTTGGCATTATCCTGTTGGTGTTCTCTTCGATCCTGGTTTTGTGGTTTGGTATCTATCATTGATTATAGAAAGCTCTTAGTCATTCATTACTTTCAGATTTTTTTTTTCTTCACTCTCTCCTTTTCTTTCTGCACCACTCCCCATTCTTTTTTTCTTCTTGCATTTCAGTTGGGAGGTTTCTATTGAAATTAACCTTCAAGCTCATAATTCTTTCCTCAGCCATGTCAGTCTGTTATGAGAATTATATAAGATTGGTGTGATTTCTTTCTTAAATGTTTGATAGAATTAATCAGTGTAGCTATTTGTGGATGCATTTTCTTTGTGGGAAGGTTTTTAATTATGAATTCAGGTTTAAAAATAGATATTGAGCTACTCAGGTTTTTTTCTTTCTTAAGTTATGTCCCACAAAATTTGCTATACTGGGTTTTAATTTTTACTTAGTATAAAGTATTTTCTACTCTTCCTGTGATTCTCTTTTTACCTATGGTTATTTATAAGTGCATGATTTGACTTCTGAATATTTGAGAGTTTAATTTCTAAATACTTGGTTTCCAGCCCAAATCTTGGAATTTCTGGTTTTTTTTAAAAATGCTGCTTTGAGTAGAGAACATGCTCTGTACCATTTCAGCCCTTGACATTTCCTGAGATTGGTTCTAATGTCAAGCTATGGTCTGTCTTTGTGAATGTTCTATGTAGACTTGAAAAAATGTGTAGTTTACTTTTGTTGGGTGTAGTGCCTCCTTATAAATGTTGGTAAGATAAACTGGTTGAAGTTGCAAGTCTTCTGTAATCTTCCTGATTTTCTTTCTATTCTGTTCATTACCGAAAGAAGAGAGGGATATTGGAATTTCCACCCACAGTTGTGGTTTTCTTAAATTTCTTTCTATAGTTCTGTTCGTTTTTGCTATATATATTTTAAAGCTCAGTTACTTTAGTGATAAAGAACCTACCTGCCAATGCAGGAGATGTAAGAGGCCTGGGTTGGGAAGATCCCCTGGAGGGAGGGCATGGAAACCCACTCCAGTATTTTTGCCTGGAGAATCCCATAGACAGAGAAGACTGGCAGGCTACAGTCCATGGGGTCACACAGATTTGGACATGACTGAAGCAAAGATGCATTCACATTTAGGAATGTTATATTTTCTTGATGAATTAACCTTTTAAAAAATGATTTGTGATATACATCTTTACCTAGTAATAGTTCCTGTCCCCAAATCTACTTTGTCTTGTAGTAATAAAGTCATTCTAGTCATTCCAGTTTTCTTATGATTAATATTTGTGTGGTATATCTTTTCTTCCTGTTCCCCCTTTTTTCTCCTTTTAATTTGTCTGTATTTAAGATAGATTAAAGGGTGGATGAACCAGAGATGGTAAGGAGCAAGATGGTAGTCTTAAATCTCCTTGAAGGATTAGTTTCCAAAAACCTGGCTTCTCTTGCTTTCTCTGATGGAAATGAGCTGCCTTATGGAGAGGCCTGTTTACAGACTGAACCCTGCCAGCAGCCATTGGAGTGAATGCAGAAGCGGGGTCTCTATTTCCTCTGTTGAGCCTTGAGATGATTCCAGTCTGTGAGAGACCCTGAACCAGAGAGTGGAACTAAGCCATGCCTAGATTCCTGGCTCTCAGAAATTGAATTTAAAAAAAACTTTTTTTTTTTTTTTGAGAACTTGCATAGTGGTCCAGTCGTTTAAACTCTGTGCTCCCAATGCAGGAGGCAAGGGTTTGATCCCTGGTCACAGAACTAAGATCTCACATGCCACATACCAAAAATAAAAATTAAAAATTAAAAATAACTTTAAGTTACTAGATTTTGGGATAAATTGTTAGGCATCCATGTATAACAAAACTGCCAGTAGTGAATAAATATTGAAAGATGAGTAATAAAATAGCTTATTAATGTCTGAGGTTTCCCTGGTGGCTCAGTGGTAAAGAATCTGCCTGTAGAGCAGGAGACGCAGGTTCAGTCCCTGGGTTGGGAAGATCCCCTGGAGGAGGGCATGGCAGTCCACTTGAGTATTGCCTGGAGAATCCCATGGACAGAGGAGCTGGCGGGCTACAGTCCATAGGTCGTAAAGAACTGGACATAACTGACACAACTTAAAATGCACACAAGATTATAAAAAATGCAAATACTTTTTTGGTTGTAAATCACTGTGCATATGACTTTTTGTATTACCACATTCTTTCTCTCTGATAGCTTACTATAGTTTGTACATATGATTTTTACTTTATAAAGATTTTCTTTTTTTTAATTGTACTGATGTGAATTTCATTGATACCTTATTTTTTAAAACTTCAATACAAACTTACAGAAAGGTTGCAGAGTACTATTAAAAAAAAACTTACATAATCATTATCCAGGCAATTCACATTTGCTCCATTGTTTTATTTTTCACTTATAGTCTTTTCTCTCTCTTTGTATATCTATATGTTACTTTCTGCAGATATATGTATATCTCTCTATTTTCCTTTTTTATCCTTCTGAATCATCATTTGGTTAGCTTGATTTTCAGCCCAGCTCTCCACTATATTGTTANAGCTCTCCACTATATTGTTATTAATTTTCTCTTTTTAATTGTATGTCAAGGAGATTCCTTGCTACTTCATTGATATATTATTTTACTTTATTCTTTAACCCCTAAATACTTTAGAGTGTATTGTCTAAAAACAAAGACATTTGACATTACTGTAGCATAATTATCAAAATCTGGAAATGAATCTGAAGTGTTGCTTCAGTCTTTTTGATTCATGATACTGACATTTTAAAAGAATACAGGCATGTTATTGTGTAGGATATCTCTTACTTTGAGTTTATCTGTTTCTTTTAACTAGATTTAAGTGAATACCACAGAAGCTATGTTGTTCTTTGTGTGTTTTTTCAGAAGGCAAAGGATGTTGATTTGTCCTGTTACTTGTAATGTGTTAACTTTGATCACTTTAGGTTGTATTTGCCAGATTTTCCACTGTAAATTTACTGTTTCTCTCTTTGCAACTTGTTAGTATTTTGGAGAGTGATACTTTGAGGCCACACTAATATTATTTTAATTCTCAAACTTTAACGTACTAGTTTTAACATCTATTTTGATGAATCTTGCCTGAAATTGTTATTATAATGATAGTTGTAAAGTGGTGATTTTCTAATTTTACTTTTGGAATTAAGATTTCGCTCACTAGCTGCTTAAAATGAACTGAGAAACTCTCATTCTTTTGCTGTTTTGTGGAATAAATGTTTTCTTAATAGTTTAGTTGACCTCACCTGCGAAGTCATCTGGACCTAGATCAGTAGTGGGGAGTAGGGATGTCTTTATGTATTATTTCACTATCTTTAATCCTTAACGGTCAATTCAGATACTTTATTCCTCTCACACTAATTTTGGGATTTGGATTTGCTCTGTTGTATTGGTTTTGTTTTAGTCAGATAATTAACTCACATATTTTAAAATCTGCTGTTTCCTCATAAATGTATTTTCAACTATAAACTGAAGGTGGATCCCACAAGTTTTCAATTTGTGTTTTTCATTTTCATTATATCCAAATGTTGTTACGTTTTCCTGATGATTTCAAAATTTTTATGTATTTATTTTTAAAGTACAGTTGAGTTACAGTGTTGTGTTTGTGATGCACAGAAAAGTGATTCAGTTATATGTATATGTATATTATATATGTGTACATGTATCCTCTTCTTCAGATTGTTTTACATTATAGGTTATTACAAGATATTGAATGGAGTTCCCTGTGCTGTACAGTAGTTTATCTGTTTTATATATATATATATAGCAGTTTGTATCTGCTTATTCCAAACTCTTAAATTATCCCTCCCTCTTTTACCTTTGATAACCATAAGTTTGTTTCCTGTGTCTCTGAATCTGTTTCTGTTTTGTGCACAAGTTCATTTATATCATATTTGAGATTCCATATGTAAGTGATACCGTGTGATGCTTCTGTTTCTCTTTCGGACTCCCTTCATTGAATATGGTAATCTCTAGGTCCATCTGTGTTGCTGTAAATGGCATTATTTCATCCTTTTTTTAATGGCTGAGTAATATTCGTGTGTGTGTGTGTGTGTGTGTGTGTGTGTGTGTGTGTGTTTGTCTGTATCTTACAACTTCTTTATCCATTCATCTGTTGAGGGACATTTAGATTGTGCCCACATCTTGGCTATTGTAAATAGTACTGCTAGGAACATTGCAGTGCATGTACATGTATTATTTTGAAAAAGTTTCCATTTTAACTCCAGGATTATTTCGTAGCTTTAAAAGTTTAGCTGTCAAACATTAGCTATTCTTTTTTTATCATTTCTAATTTTATTATAGAAAACATAGTATGTTCAGTATATTCCTTTGAATTGTATTGAAACTTCTTTTATGAACTAAAATGGGAATTGGCAACTATTGTTCAAGGACTAAACAGGGCTCGCTGCCATCTATTTTTATACATCCTTTACTAAAATGGTCTTTATACTTCAAAGTGCTTGAAAGAAATCCAATAATTAATATTTTGTAACAGGTGAAAAATAGATAAGATTCAAATCTCAGTGTCTATAAATAAAATTATATTGAAACACAGCCATGCTCATTCATTTTCACATTGTCTGTAATTGCTTTTGTGAATTGTGACACAGACTGTATGGCCTACAAAGTCTAAAATATCTTACTATTTGGCCCTTTACATATAAAGTTTGCCAATCTGGCACAGTGTCTGTTTTTATTAAATGTTTATTCTTAGCTGGCTGTCTGGCTCTGCATTCAGTATATCTGTTAGCTCAAGTTATTGATTGTTTTGTTTTTTCTGGTCATATTTTATGTGTTTGGTCTATTGGTTTCTAAGAGAAATATATTTAATTTCAATTCAGCTGTTGATTTGTCTTTTTTTTCCTTATATTTCATCAAGGCCTTCCTCTTACTAGTTCGTTCCAGAGATTCACACATCCCTTTAGCTTCTGCAGCTTCTCCACGGTTGATTTTGGAGATCGGAGTTAACAGTTTATGCTCACTTCAGACTTCCGACTAATTTATTGCTTAATACGGGAAGTGCAAAGGACAGTGATAGTCTCGGGCTTCAGATCCACCTGTTTATTACCTAGTACAGCAAGTACAAAGCATTATAACTTAGGTATGTTATTGTGAAATTTTAGAATTCCATGGGTGAAGAGATGATTCAGAAAACTTCCAGGCAGAGGGAAAAAAAGTCAGTTTTAAAGAAATGAATGTCAGACTGGCATCTAATACTGTATGCTAGATGAAAATGGGACTGTGTTTACAATTTTCTTAAGAAAAATAATTTTTAACCCAGGATTCTTTACTGTCAGATGATTAATTATGAGGATAGAATTTTTAGACATGCATGGACCCAGAAACTTTATCTTGGTGTTTACTGTCGTTTAGGTAGTTATTGAAGGTTGCAGCAAAGTAACGTGAACTAAGGACACGGAAGACAGAAGTTCAGGAAAAAGTTAAGTCAGCCCAGATGAAAGTGAAAAGAAGGCTTAAGTTAATGACTGCCTAGAAAGCAGTCATTCAGGATTGAAGCAAGAGAAAAGAGGGTTTTAGGTGGGAGATCTCAGGAAGAAAAATGAGAACTATATAGAATGAGTGGTATCATGAAAAGTTTGGGGAAAATTTGATGATATAATAAAGGATAATAGTGTCAGAAAAATAAAGACAGTTTTAAAATGTCATGGGAAGCAAAATGAATGAATGAGTGAATGAATGAATAAAGATGTCGGTCTGTGAACCAAATTAGAATATATTGTGGTGTTAAATTGATAGAGTGTAATAAATAATCCATTTAATCTTGATTCTAAGAACAGTCTTTTTCAAGTGGTTCTAAGGTTGTGACATTAGACATATGGAGTAAAAAGTGAAGTGTGCCGGGATTATGTTTCCTTGTACAATATTTACATAGTAATAAAAATATGAATATTGTTTCTTGATATTCAGTTTTGAGTCCTCCTTTGGACAGGACAGAAATGGGCAAAGCCAAGAATGCTATTGTTGGAGGGCAGAATATAACAATTATACCAATAAAAGTAAAAATGAAGCTGATGGAGAGGGAGGGAAGAGGGGGAACAGGTTACTAGCCCCAAAAGCTTTCTTTCAAAATGGAGAATCAAGAGATAATGTCACCTATGTTCAATTCCTGGTCAAGGGATTAAGATCCCACATGCTGTGCAGCACAGCCAAAATAAAAAAATTTTTAATTTTTTTGAACATTCAAAGAATAGAATGAATGTATGTATAATGTATGTATGTAGAATGAATGTATAACTGAATCACTTTGTATGTATACCTGAAACTAACACAACATTGTAAGTCAACTATACTCCAATAAAATGAAAATATTTTTAAATAATAAAAAATAAAAGAATGAGATCTAACATTTCAAAATACATACAAAAAGAGATAACGTCAAGTTGACAAGCAATAAAGATATAAGTCTGGTATTTAAAGTTCAAAGATACTTAAAACAGGAATTAAAACTAATAGCATATATTTCAAACATTGAGAGAACAGAAAAGGGAGGAATTTTAGAGATAAGTTCTTAAGGTTTCATATTGGAGGTCAGTCAGTTTATTTTTCAAGTTGATAACTTATAAGTACTAATATAAACATGTTGTCCAGTGTTGTGGTGGCAGCCATTAGAATAAGAACTGTTTAAAGACTGGGTTTGGGTGCTAAGATCTGCTTTTATCACATAACCTTTTGTAATATTTGTTCTAGTACACATATTTGATAAAAGTAAAAATTAAATTCATAAATAAAAGAACAGAAGTATTTCAACAAATTCAGCTGTGTACATGTGGAGAACTCTTATTCACAGTGTTGCCCCTCTTCTTGTCTTTTCCATAAAGATAACAATTTTTTATTAGCTTTTTCTTTACCCTTCTAGTACCTTTCTAATGCATATATAGGGCTTCCCTGGTGGCTCAGACAGTAAAGAATCTGCCTGCAATGCAGGAGACCTGGGTTCCATCCCTGGGTCGGGAAGATCCCCTGGAGAAAGGCTATCTCTCCGGTATTCTTGCCTGGAGAATCCCATGGACAGAGGAGCCTGGTGGGCCACAGTCCATGGGGTCGCAAAGAGTCAGACATGACTGAGCGACCAGCACTGCACCAGAGACAGCTATCCATATTTTTTCTTCCTCTTCTAATACATTATCAATATCAGTAATCTCAGATATGCAGATGACACCACCCTTATGGCAGAAAGTGAGGAGAAAAGTAGAGAGGAGCTGAAGAGCCTCTTGATGAAGGTGGAAGGGGAGAGTGAAAGAGGTGGCTTAAAACTTCAAAAAAACTAAGACATTCAAAAAACAGTCAGAAAAACTAAGATCATGGCATCCAGTCACATCACTTGATGGCAAATAGCTGGGGAAACACTGGAAACAGTGACACACTTTATTTCATTATTTTTCTTTCTTTCCAAAACTTTGCCTATCTAGTGTAGTTTTAATCTAATTATACAGAAGAAAAAACCTATGATGTTAACTATGAGCTAATACCTTAGAACAAACCTAATACCTAATTAAAAAAGATAGTTCTAGTATCATGGATGGAGAAGGAAATGGCAACCCACTCCAGTGTTCTTGTCTGGAGAATCCCAGGGACGGGGGAGCCTGGTGGGCTGCCATCTATGGGGTCGCACAGAGTTGGACACGACTGAAGCAGCTTAGCAGCAGCAGTATCATGGAAAATAATGAGTTTTTTTGATAGCTTCTTTTTTATGATCAGAGTACCTTGATAGACTAAAATAAATATCTTATTCTTGAATTTCACATGCATTTAAGTATGATCTGAAATTCAGAATCTTCCTTACCTGTTATTTTATTGGCTGATTCGCAGTTGTGTGGATTGCCTTTTGTCATATTAATAATCTCACTTTAATGCTAAACAGAACCACTTCCCATCAAATTGATAATAAAACACTTTATTTGTGGTACTTAATTGCAGTATTCCTTTGCTTTGTTGGCCCTGTGTATTTAATTATTCTTCAGCAGGAGAGAGCTTCAATAATTGATACTTGAGGCAGTGAAACTGATTGGTGTGTTGACTTAACCAGAAAGCTAACAAGTCCACAGAACAACTGTTAAACTTTTATAAATTCACTGTGTGTTTCTAAGGAGACTGTTGAGCAAGTATTTTCCTGCTCCACCCCCACCCCATGATGTCTTCATTATTTGATTTGTTAAAGCCTTTTTGTTTAATGTTAATTTGTTTACCTGTGGTACAGTCTTTTTTTCTTTCACTTTTTAACTTTTTTTAACAGTTTTCTTCTGTTGATCATCTACAGTCACTCATCCAAATAAGCTTTCCATCATTTATTTAGAGTCTTCATTCTGCTTATCTTCCATTCATCTTGTAAACTACAGTTTCTTACCATAGCTGGCACAGAGTGCTGTGCTTAGTCGCTTAGTCATTTCTGACTCTTTGCAACTCCTCTGACCGTGGGGATTCTCCAGGCAAGAAGACTGGAGTAGATTGCCATGCCCTCCTCCAGAGGAACTTCCCAACCCAGGGATCGAACCCAGGTCTCCCGCATTGCAGGGCAGATTCTTTACTGTCTGAGCCACCAGAGAAGCTCCAGCAGAGAGTGAGGTGGAGCAAAATATGCCACCCTAAAACAGGCCACTTTGGTGTGTTGATTATTTTGAATTAAAGTTACTTAAGAAACAGATGATGCAAGCACGCTGACCCTGCTTTTGTCTTCCTGAAAGCAGGAAATAAATCTTCCAAGTGAAAGTATCCTCCTTACATTAGTACAAGGAGGGTAGAAGTCATCTTTATCACCAGAGAGAGGAAATTCAAGGCAGAGAAGGCTGATTAAGCCCCAGGCCATTTGTTTCATCAGATCTCCACAAATAATTGTTTTCTTTGTCTAAAAGGCATAAAAACTGCATGCTTTGGTCACTTCTTGAAGTCGCATATCTTCATGAGTTCCTGTATGATCGACATTAAATTTTGTTTTTCTCCTGTTAATCTGTCTCGCGTCAGTTTAATTTTTAGACCAGCCAAAGAACCTAGAAGAGAAGAAGGCAAACATTTTCCTCCCTTACAAGACACTCAGTTTTACATAGGTCTGCAATGCTCTTCCTTGACTATAATGGAAAATTAGTTTTCAGACACTTAGGATATAAATATTAAGCATAATTTTCATAAATACTTTTTGTTTTTTGTGAAGTAGTCTGTTAATTACAGGCAGTGATTCCCACCCCACCCCCACNCCCCCACCCCAGGAAAAAGAATTGATGTCAAGGAAAGAATAGTTGTTTAGTGAACTGATTGTGTTTTTGTCACTTTTTGCAAAGCTTACAAAGTAATATGACTCGGGATTTGAGCTTTATAATGTTTTAAAACCTTTATTTTCTATGATTTGAAAATGAATCTTTGGGAGCAAAAAAGCTTAGCTAGTAAATTTTGATTATCAGAATTTTTTTTATGACTGCATTTTCAAATGTAAGCTCTTTTTGCTATCTTTGTCTTTTATCATATCCTGAAATTATTAGGGTCAAAAGTTATCAGTTTTTTAAAGTGTCAAAATTATTTGAGATACGCGTTGTTTATTCTGTAAAGTGAATGGTAACCCCATCCCTGCTATTTCCAAGTATAAAACTTTAGGATCAAGTATTTTAATTTTTCTTACTGTATAATAAGACATAAAAACAGGCATTCCAGCATTTCACTGGATCCTATAGGGTTTGCTTTACTTATGCATTATTTTAGGCTACTCTTAAAAAATTCTTCTTGTTACTATTGGAAGATCTAGTAGAATTATCAAACTTAAATGCTTTTATTTTGAAGACTTTGTAATGTTCATCATTTCCTTGTTATAGTTTATATTTTGTGTAGAAACATGAGATATAACAATTAAGATGTTGCATTAATTTACTTAATATGCCATATAAATTTATCTTTTTTTAAATATTTGACTAGTAGATCACAGTTTTGGACTAAAGTTTTCTTTTACAGTTAGAAATCTGAATGGTGATTTAGAGGTGAAGAATAAAGTTTTAAAAAATCCTTTAAATGAATAGTTTTAATATATTTGCTCTATTGATTCATCATTTATCCATGAGAGGAATTAGGCCAACAGTCAAGTTAAGGAACAGGCTTCCCTGGTGGCTCAAATGGTATAGAATCTGCCTGCAATGCGGGAGACCCAAGTTTGATTCCTGGGTTGGGAAGATCCCCTGGAGAAGGAAATGGCAACCCACTCCAGTGTTCTTGCCTGGACATAGACAGAGGAGCCTGGTGCACTGCACTGCAGTCCATGGGGTCACAGACATGAGTCAGACATGATTTAGCGACTAAACTACAAAACAGCAATTCTATGTAGCACAAACAACAACTCTGTGTTAAGCACACTAGGTTGCTCTGGAGGCTAATCTTAAAATTCATTCTCCAGCCATGTCGTCAACCTTGCCTCTAACACTGTCTGGTGACTCAAAGCCCCTCAAGTTTAAAAAAAAAAAAAAAAGACACTTTCTCAGGCGTAACTTTACCAGGGGTTTAGAGATTACCTCCTAGAAGGAGAGGGCAAAAACCAGACCTCTCTTTAACAACGTTAGATTCTTTACTACACAGACTGTGAGCCAAACTGAGCAATAATACTAAAATTGTGGCGGTCATGTGCCAATTCCAGCAATATTTGAAGAACCCTTTAGGAGTAGCTCAGCTGGTAAAGAATCCATCTGCAGCGCAGGAGACTGGTTGGATTCCTGGATTGGGAAGATCCACTGGAGAAGGGATAGGCTACACACAGCAGTATTCTTGGGCTTCCCTTGTGGCTCAGCTGGTAAAGAATCCGCCTGCAGCGCAGGAGACCTGGGTTCCATCCCCGAGTTGGGAAGATCCTCTGGAGAGGGGAGTGGCTACCCATTCCAGTATTCTGGCCTGGAGAATTCCATGGACTGTATAGTCCATGGGGTTGCAAAGATTCAGACACAACTGACCGACTTTCACTTTTACTGTAGAAGCAAAAATGCATCTTAGTAGTCACTTGTAGTAACTTGCAGTATGTTAGTAACTTGAAGTTACTATATATTGTTAAGTAGAAGCTTGAGATTTCTTGAGTGAAGTTTTACCTTCACTCAAAAAGAAAAGATTGTCTCTTTTACTTCTGAATATTTATTTTAGGGATAGAATATAAAATACAGAAAATACTGTATTCTAAATGCAGCATAATTTTGGGGATCAATGAATTAAATGTGATGCTGATATTGAGTAGTAGGGAAATAGTAGGCAATTATAGAACTTAAGAATTCATTAAATAATTATGACTAACAATGTGACAAAAGCTTATCAGTTAAAAAGATTACAGAAGAACATAGATTCATATTATAACTTTGTACAGTGTGTATTAGGATAACACACTATGAAAATGATCTAGCTAATTAACATCTATGTTTTCCTGATATAATTGGATAAGTATGCAAAAATGTTTAAATGAAGATGGTTATAGTGAAAAATTTGACCTCCTGTTTTTATATCATCAGTGTGCTGAAGGAAAGTTCTAATGCCACATTGTTTATTCTTCTTATGTCCTACTCTTGCCATCCCATGGACTGTAGCCTGCCAGGCTCCTCTGTCCATGGGATTTTCCAGTCAAGATTACTGGAGTAGTTGGGCATTTCCTTTTCTAGGGGATCTTCCTGACCCAGGGATTGAACCCGGGTCTCCTACACTTAAGGCAGGTTCTTTACCGACTGAGCTACCAGGGAAGCCCTTCTTATTCTCAAAGGTTAATTACAAGTGGAACTTTATTAAATCTCTTTTGCAGTCCTTTCCATTTTGATTTTGTCAAAATCCAGTCTTTTATCAATTTATCTGACAGAGGGAATTTGCTTTTTGTTGGTATCAAAAAGTTAGCGTTTCTTTTTAAAACTTTAGAAAGTTTCCTTTATTGAAAGAATATTTTTACCTTTAAGGGATTGCTGTTCACTACTAATTACATTGTGTATGTATAACTAGATCTCCCCCATGGCTCAGCGGTAAAGAGTCTGCCTGCCAAGCAGGAGACATGGGTTTGATTCCTGGGTTGGGAGGATCAGGAAATTCTCTTCCACTGTCGGGGGCCAGGTTTCGACCTCTGGTCAGAGAACTGAGATTTCACAAGTGGTGACGTGTGGCCAAAAACATTGACCAAGAGCTGAACAAATGACCATTTGAAATAGGTTGGTTTTAAATTTATACATGTTGCTTATTGTCATTCCTATATATAAATGTTTTAATCTTGGTAGTAGACCTCACGGTTACAATGAAAAGGCTAGTCCCACTCACTCACCTTTTAGCTTTGAAATTGGTCAAGCTCTTACTTGAAAAAAAGTCTAAATTACTTAAAAGAGCAGTTATTTAAGAAATAATACACAGTAAAGACCATTTAAGAAATAATGGATGAAACATCACTTATTTAAAGGATTTGGCCAATATAGAAAAAAATTACATCTTTTTGTTCAACTTTTAAGAATATATGTATATAATATATATATCATGAAAAAGTATATATTTTATATATATATGTATGAAAAAGTCAGGGAGTGCTGCACAAATTATTCACATGCAAATGCTTAAAAACATACTACAAAAACTTAACATGCTTAATATACCAATTGTGTTTAAAATACACTAAATATACTTAAAAGCATACTGCAAAAATAATAATTAGGATACAACCCCTGAATATGGTTTTTGGCACTTCAGATGTAACATCTCAGAGGGTTTGATCTAAAAAGGTTATAGGATTATGCTCCCAATTATGTGATGGCAATTCTGTTTTTTATTGTTAACCACCATGTTGATGTGCGATAATTTTCCTTTACTGTTCTCTTCCAACCTTTAGATGTTATGATTCTTGAGGTGTTCTCCTTAAATGCCGTGATATCAGATTTAAGTAGTACTACCAGCTTTTAAAATTTTTGGTAGTAAATTTATGGATCACTATCAGAGACTCGTTTTTATTAACAGAATATTGCTCTTGCTTTTCAGCGGGGGTCTGATGAGCTTCTTTCTTCTGGCATCATTAACGGACCTTTTACCATGAACAATTCCACTCCTTCTGCAGGTGTATACGGTGAGTTTTCTTTTCTTTTTTCCAAAATTTGAGAATTTTCTTCCCTGGGTTTCAAACATTTTTTCCACAGTGTTCTTATTTTGCTCATCAAGTGCTACTATTTATAACAAAAACTAAAATTTGTGGCAGTGAAGTTCATATAGATGAAGTTACTAGTTACAGCACCCTTGAATTTTAAGGATTAATTTGGATCTAATTTTTGACTGACATTCTTTGTTACATAATTGTGATAAATTATCAATAAGTTGGTGATCTAGAACTATTGAGTAAAAGAGCTAGATGTAAAAGCTTGCACTGAATGATGATGGCTTTAGAAGTATTAAAACTAAGTTAAAAATTTATAAGCTCACATGATTTTAAAACTAAATGTTCTTGAAATTTGAGGACTGTAAAATGAATTGGAGGAGTGAAGTACTGAAGAGATAGCGAGGGGTTAAGAGGCTATTGCTGTACAGGAACTCCTGGTAAGGGAGGAAAATTTGTACTGTAGCAGTAGCAGTTGTGATGGAGAGAATTAGAGAACTTAGAGGTGAAATTGGTGGTAATTGGTGATCAGTTGAATGTGTGAATAAGGAATTCCACTGATGCTTTTCAGATTTTAGATTTGGATAATTGTGTAGCTGAATGGTAGTGCCTTCGTTTATTTTAGAAAATACAGAAAAAAATAGGATTGGACAACATAGCATGTTCAGATTTCATACACTGATTTGAGGTTCCTCTGGGAACATCCAGATGGAAGTGTCAGCTAGGTAGTGGGTTCTTCTGGTTTCAGCATCATAAGAGAAATTTGGAAATCGATATCACAGTCACTTAACAATGGAAGCCATGAGAGTAGAGAGTCTCAGAAAAGGTGAGATTTTTTTTTTTTTAATCCAAATGTTTTTGGAGTTACAGGAAGTTAGAGAATGAGTGGACCTCACCTTCTAGACGCTGATGTTTGGAAGAGTGAACAGCCTTTATGTGAGAACCCCTATAAGAGAAGTGACAGTTAAGACAAAAGATGAAAAGAAAATTCAGTGAAGAGATTAAAAGTGTATGAGAATTGGTCATCCATGGAACATTACTCTAGAAGATTCGTTGGTGGGGCAGCACCAGGGGGTTTGTTCTTGTGGAAGTGTGAACAGTAGATAATAGGAGCAGAGGACTGAAAGCGCTCTCAGACTTGACTTGGCTTCAGAGTCATCCGAGTGTTAAAGCACAGTTGCACAGTTCATCCTCAGAATTGCTAGGCCGGTAGATCCAGGATGGGTCCTGATAATTTTGCATTTCTACAAGTTCCCAGGAATGATGATGCTGACATTTGAGGAGCCACACTTAAAGAGAATTACTGAATGAAGGGAATAACTAGAAGTTCTGAATTCTGATTATCCTCTTGATCTGTTAGACTTTTAAGGAAAATTTGACTCTTACTCCTGGAGCTATGGTACATCTGGGAGGGGGTGGGGCACGTGTTTGCTTTTAACTTTAAAACTGAGGTCAGTTTGTTTGATCATATTTATAAACTACTGGAACAGATGACCAGAAAGACTGACATCTTGATTGATTGATTACTTAGGAAAAGAAAGATGTATGAGCTGTGAGTTTATCTGGCAGCAGTAGTCCCCTCTGGTTTGTCTTATGTTTTGAATTTCTTCTTGTATCCCATTTCATTCTAGGTTCAGTGTTTTTAGGTTGACAATTATTTTCTCTTAGTACTTTGCAGGTGCTGTTTCATTATTCTTTTAGCCTCTGTTATTGAGAAGCCTTTTGTCTGCCTGTTGTTATTGTGTAGATAGAATTAATTCTCTGTAATTGTTTTAACATTTTTCTCTTTAATTTTGTTCTGTGTCTCTACCTATGTCTGGTGTGGATCGCTGGTTCTCTGAGGGTTCACTAAAATAGTTTGGGAAGCTTTGAATAAAATACAGATACCTTGACCTACTCCACACCAATTCTGAAATTGCTGGTTGGGGAAAGAGAGGCCTAGGTACTGTTTTTAAAGCTTCTTAGCTGATACATGTAAGGTACAACCAGGGTTGAAGACCATTGCTACAGACCTACTTTCATTTATCCTTCTTAGTAGTGACCCCAACTTTCCACAGAATTGCCTCCTTCTGGAACTCCAGTTACACATGTGTTGGGCCACCTCATTTAGTCCTGCATTTGTTTAACCTCTTGCATTCATTGTCACCTCTTTCTCCTTAAAGTCTTGTATTTTGTATAATTTCCTTGAAATGGTTTTCTGATTCACCCCTTTTTCAGCTTTGTCTAATATGCTGTTTAATCCTTCTGTTGAGTATTTGATTTCAAGGCATATATTTTTCAGTGTCTGTTTGACCCATTTTTTAAAGACCACCTAGTTGTTTTTTTTTTTTTTTAATATCATGTTCTTTTCTTATGGTTTCTATTGTTTTTTCCTCTAATTTTTTAATTATTTAAAACAATTTTTATAGTCTCAGATTTTACAATTATGGCGTTCTTAAGGGTGCTAATATTCTTGGGTTTTATATCAGCTAATGTTTGCTTATGGTATATTATTTTTACTTGATTCATAATTTTTGGTTATGAGATAAACTTCAACTAAATTATTTTTGAGAATCTTTTGTGTTTGCTCTGCTAGATTTGCTAGGGTAGAAATGGCAACCCACTCCAGTATTCTTGCCTGGAAAATTCCATGGACAGAGGAGCCTAGCGGGCTATAGTACATGGAATTGTACAGAGTCAGACACAACTGAGTTTGCACACATAGTATAGTATAGTTCTGCTAAGATATCCTAATGTCTATGTTAATATATTGCTTTGGGGATTCATATCAGAAGAAAAGAGAAAAATCTGGATATTTACATTTCTCCATTCAGATCTCTGAACAGACATGGACTTCCTTGTTCAATACCTGTGGTAGATGGAAAATTTCTAATTTTAGTTTGCCTTTTACTGAAAGGGTTCCTTCTAAGGGGCCAGCCTGTTGGTACCTAGAAATTTTACTTCTATCTTTTAGGTCACCTATACATTAAAAATACTTTTGTAATACTTAATTCAATATTTGCAATTCTCTAAAAACTTCAAAAACTAAAGATTATGTTACTCTTACTTCTTGACTTCTTTGATAAATGTTTCTGATTGATTTTGAACAAATTTTATTGGAAAGTTTCTAATCCCATTTTAAAGAGTTTAATCCCATTTTAAGATACTTAAGTAGTTCTTCAAAGACACAAATAATTTTAAAAATCACATTAATAATGGGTTGCTAAAAGAAAGCCATGTGTAGTACTGTGTTGAAAGATCTTTTTGTATTCAGTACAGTCTTCATCACAAAATTTTTGTAGTTTCAGTTTAATTAAGTCACTCAGTCGTTTACTACTTTTTTCGACCCCGTGGACTGCAGCACGCCAGGCCTCCCTGTCCATCACTAACTCCCAGAATATACTCAAACTCATGTCCATCGAGTCGGTGATGCCATCCAGCCATCTCATCCTCTGTCATTCCCTTCTCCTCCCACCTTTGATCTTTTTCAGTCTTTCCCAGCATCAGGGTCTTTTCAAATGAGTCAGTTCTTTGCATCAGGTGGCCAAAATATTGGAGTTCCAGCTTCAGCATCAGTCCTTCCAATGAATATTGAGGACTGATTTCCTTTAGGATGGACTGATTGGATCTCCTTGCTGTCCAAGGGACTTTCAAGACTCTTCTCCAACACCACAGTTCAAAAACATCAATTCTTCGGCATTCAGCTTTCTTTATAGTCCAACTCTCACATCCATACATGACCACTGGAAAAACGATAGCCTTGACTAGATGGACCTTTGTTGGCAAAGTAATGTCTCTGCTTTTTAATATGCAATCTAGGTTGGTCATAGCTTTTCTTCCAAGGAGCAAGCGTCTTTTAATTTCATGGCTGCAGTCACCATCTACAGTGATTTTGGAACCCAAGAAAATAAAGTCTGTCACTGTTTCCACTGTTTCCCCATCTACTTGCCATGAAGGGATGGAACCAGATGCCTTGATCTTAGTTTTCTGAATGTTGAGTTTGAAACCAACTTTTTCACTCTCCTCTTTCACTTTCATCAAGAGGCTCTTTAGTTCCTCTTGGCTTTCTGCCATAGGGTGGTGTCATCTGCATATCTGAGGTTATTGATATTTTCTCCTGGTAGTCTTGATTCCAGCTTGTGCTTCCTCCAGCCCAGCATTTCTCATGATGTACTCCGCATATAAGTTAAAGAAGCAGGGTGACAATATACAGCCTTGATGTACTCCTTTTCCTATTTGGAACCAGTCTGTTCCATTCCAGTTCTAACTGTTCCTTCCTGACCTGCATACAGATTTCTGAAGAGGCAGGTCAGGTGGACTGGTATTCCTATCTCTTTAGGAAACACAGTTTGTTGTGATCCTGTCAGTGAAAGGCTTTGGGATAGTCAATAAAGCAGAAGTATGTTTTTTCTTGGAACGCTCTTGCTTTTTGATGATCCAACGGATGTTGGCAATTTGATCTCTAGTTCCTCTGCCTTTTGTAAATCCAGCTTGAACATCTGGAAGTTCACAGTTCACATACTCTTGAAGCCTGGCTTGGAGAATTTTGAGCATTACTTTACTAGCGTGTGAGATGAGTGCAATTGTGCAGTAGTTTGAGCATTCTTTGGCATTGCCTTTCTTTGGGATTGAAATGAAAACTGACCTTTTCCAGTCCTGTGGCCGCTGCTGAGTTTTCCAAATTTGCTGGCATATTGAGTGCTGCACTTTCACAGTATCATCTTTCAGGATTTGAAATAGCTCAACTGGAATTCCATCTCCTCCACTAGCTTTGTTCATAGTGATGCTTCCTAAGGCCCACTTGACTTCACATTCCAGGATGTTTGGCTCTGTAGACAAATGTTTTTCACTTGTCTACATAAATCATATGCTTTGCCTTCTAAATGTAATCTTAGGAATGATGGCAGAGACTATTTATTGTGTGCCCCAATCCTTTCTATTTTCTTAAGCAACAGAGTGCTAATTTTTATCAGGGCATGTTGTCACCCATATTAAATGACTGCTTTTCTGGTCTTCCTTCTAGCTAGGTGTGTTCATGTGATTGAGTGCTGTCTAACAAGGTATAAGTGAAAGTGTTACATTTCTACATGGGTTTTCCTCTATTATCTTTCTGCCTATAGGAATACTAGCTTCCATCTGTGAGAAAAATGCTCCAGAAATCTGCCTTTGAATTTATTGCTGAATATTAAGCCACACATGCCTAACCAGTAGGGGTGGTATTTCAGCTCTACCATAAAGACTATTCTAAACCCACCCTAAAAAGACTTAAAAACAAGCTATAAAACAAATACCTGATCTGAAAGTAACTTTTTTCCAGGAAAGAGTCTGGCACTTTAAAGGAATGAAACAAATGTTGGTGCTCACAGTGTTGAGCATTCAACCAAAAACTGCCAGACATGGAGTGAACCACAGAATCGTGACCCATCGCTGGAAGAAAGATCAGTCAACAGAGACAGGTTTAAAAATGACAGACGATGAAATTAGCAGATTGAAGTATGTGAAAGGATTTAAAGGAAAATATCAACAAGGAGAAAATAAAAATCAAATGTAACTTCTAGAGATAAAAATATAGCATCTAAAAAGAGACAGGCATGGCTTTAACAGCACTAATATTCTGTAAAAGAAATAATCAGCGAATTTAAAGTCAACAGTAGAAACTAAACACAGACCAAAAAAAAACTGAAAAAAAAAAAAATCAGAGCCTTAGTAACCTGTAGAACAAAGTAAAGTGGTTCTAAACATACGTATATTTGAAGTCCCAGAATAAAAGATGGGGGTTGGGAAACAAATATGTCTAAAGAAATACTGACTGAATATATTCCAAATTTGGTGGAAACTGTTAAACCCACATATCCAAGAAGTTCAATGAATCACAGGCAGGATAAACACAGTGGAAACCACACCAAGGCTCGTCATAATCAAATTGCTGAAAACCAGGAATGCAGAACAAATCTTAAAAGTAGCCAGAGGAAAAAAAAGTCACATTTTTCAGAGAAACAAAGATAAGAGTAACGAGAGTTCTTGCCCCCAAATGGTGCAAATCAGAAGACAGTGGAGAAATATCTTCTAAGTACTGAAGATAAATAACAATCAGACCAAAATTCTATGTCCAGTTAAAATATTTTCCAAAAATAAAAGTAAAGCTTTTTTGACGCACACAAAAGCTGAGAACATTAGTTAGTAAAAGACTTAAATTTTATGAAATGGAAAAGGAATTTCCTCAGGCTTGAGGAAAATGATACCAGGTGGACATTTGGGTCTACACAAAGTGGTAAATATGTGGCTATGTGACTTTTCTTCCTCATGTTTTTGGTTAAGTTCAAAGATAATGGAGGGATTCTGGGAAGGTGGTAGAGTGAAAAGCACCAGCAGTCTTTCTACCTAAGCAGCAGTTGGGCTGCCAGAATCTGCCTGTAACTAATTTGGAACTCTGGAGTCTTTGGAAGGCCTGCGAGTTCCAGGGGAAGACTTGGAAGGTAAATTGTGGTTAATTATGGTTGATTTTAGCTCTCAGCACAGTAGCAGCTACCATCCCTCACCCTTAGTCACATGGCAGGCAGCTGTGTGAGTTCCAGAGCAGCTTACAAATAGGAGCCAGGGTGGGCAAAAAGGATCTTGTCCGTCACCTTCAAGGATCTGTGCTCTGATTGCTCCTTCTGATCACATAGATGCAGAGAGGCAGGCAGCCATTCTTCTTGCCTCTCTCCCTTTTGTCAGCACCTCTCACCCCCAGTACATGTGACTTTCAGAGGATATAAAGGGTTGGTGTTGTCCACACCTTCCTCCCCTCCATTTTCCTTCCTCTGCCCCCTTCTGGGAAGCAAATATTAGAGACTAGGACATTAAAAAAACAACTGCATCTACAGAGAAAATTAGAAAGTAATAGTGCATGCCTAGGAAAAGACTCAGAAGACGCTTGAGAAGGACTTAAATTTACACCTCAAGCTTATTCTTGGCATAGAGACAGTCCAAAAGAATCAGAAAAACAATAACACGGATAAGAAAACGCTGAGAAAAGGGAAGAATCTGGTCTCCAGCATTACCACAATACCAAATTTGATGAAAAATATGAATATAAACATCTAAGAACCTTTATGAACTCCAGGTAAGATGAATTCAATGAGACCCACACTGAGACACATCAAAGTTGTAAAAGAATGTAACTGTTAACCAAGTATCCTATGTTTGGTAAATTTGTCCTTCAAAAGTGAGAGAGAAATTAAGACATTCCCAGATGAGTAAAAACTGAAGAAGTTTATTACTTAACTAGATCTGCCCTGCAAGAAATATTCAAAGGAGTCCCTTGGGGTGAAGTGAAAAGACACTAGACAGTAGCTCAAAGCCATTTGAGGAAGTAAAGACCTCGGTGAATGCCATTGTAAAAGCCTGTATCATTCAAACAGTGGTTTGTAATCCACTTTTTCTTTTCTGCAGATTTAAGGGCCTAATACACTTTTTAAAAAAATTACTAACTAAAAGCTCTCAAGTGACTTGGTTTGTAACTCCACAGTTTGTTTTCTACATAATTTAGGAGACTGATAACATTTAAATGGATTGTTTGTTTTTCTGGGCACACATTGTTTAAAGATCTACTTTTTGTGATAATAGTGGGAAGGGGTGGGGACACATCTATAAAGGAGCAGAGTTTTTGTATGTTATTGAAGTTAAGCCAGACTAAATTCAAATTAGAGTGTTACAACCTTAGGATGTTAAAAGTAATCCCCATGGTAACCATAAAGAAAGCAGCTATCTAATATGCTCAAAAAGAAATGAGAAAGAATACTTAGAGTAGACAGAATCTTAGAGTGAGAGAGTAGAATGGTGGTTGCTAGGGACTGGAAGAAGAGGGTTTAGGGAGCTGCATTTAATGGATATAGAATTTCAGTTTTATCAACACAAGGTGAAAAGTGCTATGGAAATGAATGGTTGTGATAGTTGCACATTATGAATGTATTTAACATCACGGAATTCTGTGTTTAAAGATAGTGGTTTTATGTGTATTATACCATAGTCAAAAAATTTTTGAGAAAAAAACTATAGAATGCTCTCTATGGAAAGCTTCATAAGATTCGAGTGATTAAAACAAGATGCAAAAAGGAAAAAAGGTATTGACTATTTAAAGCAAGATAAAATATAGTTGGGTTGTAGCAAATGTGAAAAGTATAATATATGACAGTAATACAAAGGATATGTATGATAAGAGAAACAGATGTATACTTTGAAAAGTTCTTACATAATACCTACGTATTATAGTATTTTAAGGTAGACTGGGGTAAGTTAAAGAAACTTATTGTTGATTAAACTCCAGAGCAATCACTTAAGAAAAACTAAGCAAAAAAGTAAACATAATTGAAAACCAGAGGTTATCTGACATTTATGTGCATGTTTTATGTGTGACATATTATGTTTTCTTGATAAATTGATCCCTTTATCATTATGAAGTGTCTTTCTTTGTCCCTGGTGATATTCCTTTTCCTGAAGTCTACTTTGATATTAGTACAGCCACTTTATCTTTCTTATGATTAGTATTTACATATTTATCTTTACCTGTCTTTTTAGCTTTAACCTGACGTTTTTATATTTAAAATGAGTTTCTTATTCACACCATATAATTGAATTTTGCTTTTATGCAGTCTGTTGTAACTTCTGCCTTTCAATTGGAATCTTTATGCCATTTTCACTTCATATAATTATTGATATGGTTGGGTTTACATCTGTCATCTTGCTATTTGTTTTCTATTTATATTCATTCTGTTTCTGCTTTCTGTCCTTGCTTTCTTTAGATTATTTTCTATATTCCATTTTATTTATCATTTATTACTTTGTATTCCTATTCATTCTGTTTCTGCTTTCTGTCCTTGCTTTCTTTAGATTATTTTCTATATTCCATTTTATTTATCATTTATTACTTTGTATTCCATATATTTATTTATATTTCTTGATACATATATATATTTTTCACCTAATTATAAAGCTTCAGGATACATAAAGAGTACTAACAACTAAACAAGGAAATAGAAAAGTCCACAATTATAGCTGGAGATTTCAATACTCCTCTCTCAGTAATTGATAGCCCAGTACATAAAAATCAGTGAGGATACAGAACAGGGGTTAGCAAATTCTCCTGTTGGCCAGTTCCATTCCAGTTGCTCATTTTTGTATTGCCCATGAACTGAGACTGATTTTTACATTAAAAAATAAACTATATACCTCATATTATTCCATTAAAAATTTTTTTTATTATTATTTTTTGACCCTATGGCACAGCATGTGGAATCTTAGTTCCTCAACCAAGGATTGACCTGGAGCCCCGTGCTTTGAAAGCATGGAATCTTAACCAGTGAACCACCAGGGAAGTCCCTGATTTTTACACTTTAAATGGTGAAAAACACAAAGAATATTTTGTTGTGATTGTGAAACTTACATGGAATTAAATTTCATTGTCTATATATAAAGTTTTATTTGAACACAGGCATGCCTACTTGTTTGCTGATTATCTCTGGCTGCTTTCATTTCACAACTGCAGAGATGAATAGCTGGGGCAGAGCCTATATGGCCGACAAAGTCTAAAATATTTATGTGAGCCTTTAAAAGAAGTCTGTAGGTCCTCTAATACTGAAGTTTTCAGTACTCTCAGCAAGCTTGACCTAATTGACATAATGGAATAGTCTCCCTAGCACTATCAGGATACATACTCAAGTTCACGTGAAGTGGTCTGCAAGGTAGACTATATGCTGGGTCCTTAAATAGGTCTCAGTTAAATATGAGTGCATTCCAATTAGATATTAGAGTTGTATTAGAACTAGAAATTTTAAAAATGATACTCAAATATTTGAGAAGAAATCTCCAATTGCTTAGAAAAAGAAAGTAATACAGGTATACATATACATATATCCCCTCCTTCTTGAACCTCTCTCCCATCTCCCTCCCTATCCCACCCCTCCATGTTGACACAAAGCCCCTGTTTGAGTTTCCTGGGAAATACAGCAAATTCCCATTGGCTATCTATTTTACATATGGTAATGTAAGTTTCCATTTACTCTCTCCATACATCTAACCCTCTCCTCCCCTATGTATATATGTATACGTACATATATATGTTTATCTATGGCTGATTCATGTTGAGGTTTGACAGAAAACAACAAAATTCTGTAAAGCAATTATCCTTCAATTAAAAAATAAATTTGGGGTTCCTCCTTCCCTAAGATGGCAGCGGCCGAAGACGAGTTACTGCTCCCGCGGCTCCCCGAGCTGTTCGAAACCAGCAGGCAGCTTTTGGACGAAGTGGAGATCACAGCTGAACCCACTGGCTCCCGAATAATCCAAGATAAGGTGTTCAAGGGACTGGATCTCCTGAAGAAGGCTGCTGAAATGCTGTCACAGCTCGACTTGTTCAGCCAAAATGAAGATTTGGAGGAGATCGCGTCCACCGACCTGAAGTACCTGATGGTGCCAGCATTTCAAGGAGCGTTTGCCATGAAACAAGTCAGTCCCAGCAAGCGTCTAGATCATTTGCAGTGGGCTCGAGAACACTTTTTAAACTACTTAACTCAGTGCCAGTACTATCACGTGGCAAAGTTTGAGCTGCCCAAAACCAAGACCAACTTAGCTGAAAATAACACTGCTAATTCCTCCATGGCCTATCCTAGCATCGTTGCTATGGCATCTCAGAGACAGGCTAAAAAAGAGAGATACAGGCAGAAGAAGGAGGTGGAGCATAGGTTGTCTGCACTGAAACCTGCTGTGGAAAGTGGTCAAGCAGATGATGAGCATGTTCGTGAATATTACCTCCTTCACCTTCGAAGGTGGATTGGTATCAGCTTAGAAGAGATTGAGAGCATTGACCAGGAGATAGAGATCTTGAGAGAAAAAGACTCCACAAACGAGGCATCAACTTCTCAGTCATCTCATCAGGACAGGCCTCCAATGAAACCATTTGTTCTCACTCAGAGCGTGGCCCAAGCCAAAGTATTTGGAGCTGGTTATCCAAGTCTGGCATCTATGACAGTGAATGACTGGTATGAACAGCATCGGAAATTTGGAGCATTACCAGATCAGGGAATAGCCACAACAATGTCAGAGTTCAAAAGAGCAGCTCAGCAACAAGAAGATCAGGAGCATGAGGAGGAAGAGGAGGATGAACAGGCAGTCCGCAGAGCTCGCGAGTGGGATGACTGGAAGGACACTCATCCTAGAGGCTATGGCAACCGGCAGAACATGGGTTAGCCTCCCCCAACAAGACAGAACAACAGGGGCTTACGTCTTCCCCACCAAGGACAGCAGTGCTGTCTCCCCATCCCTGGTCTTCTGCTGCAGCTCTGTACAGCGAAGGCAGAGATGCCTAGTCTTGCTTAATGTTCAATAAAATGTCAAGCAATGAAGTGTGTATTTGTACCCTAAATGATAAGCCAGAAATCTTGTTTTGGAATTAATCATTCTTATCATGATATATTTTAATTTTCTTAAGTAGAAAGAAAAGAGGACTGAGAAATGGCTCTGTATAATCAATCAATGGTTGTATGAATTATCGTAAAAAAAAAAGGTCCCTTCTATCACATGCGCCTGTGCAGAAAATAAATAAAACAATTTAAAAAAAAAAAGAAAGTAATAATAATCCATGGATCAAATAAGAAAACACAAGNTAGAGCTGTTCTTAGGAGAAAATTTACATCTTTAAATGTTTTATTAGAAAAGGACAAAATGTATAAAATGAATAAGCTTCTAAGTGTAGCATAAGAAAGATAAATTAAAACCCAAGTAAATAGAGGAATGAAAATACTAAATATGAAAAGAAAGTTAATGAAAGAAGAAAATGAGGATTAATGAAAGCAGTAGCTACTTTTTAATAGATCAATAAAATTAACAAACTTCTAAGTAGACAGAAAAAGAAGGTAAGTTACCAGTATCAAGAAGGACCCTGTAGACATTAAAGAGGTACTTTTATGGACTGAATACAACAGTGGATTGCCGTGTCCTCCTCCAGGGGATCTTCCCGACCCAGGAATTGAACTTGTGTCTCTTTGGTCTCCTGCATTGGCAGGTGGGTTCTTTACCATTGGTGCCACCTGGGAAGACCTGGATAAGTTACTTGAAATCCTAAAAGATAATGCTTTTAAAGTGCTGCATTCAACATGCCAGCAAATTTGGAAAACTCAGCAGTGGCCACAGGACTGGAAAAGGTCAGTTTTCATTTCAATCCCAGAGAAAGGCAATGCCAAAAAATTTTCAAACTACTGCACAATCGCCCTCATCTCATCCACTAGCAAAGTAATGCTCAAAATTCTCCAAGCCAGGCTTCAAGAGTACATGAACTGTGGACTTCCAGATGTTCAAGCTGCTTTTAGGAAAGGCGCAGAGGAACCAGAGATCAAATTGCCAACATTCGCTGGATCATCAAAAAAGCAAGAATGAAGTTGCCCAGTCGTGTCCAATCTTTGCAATACCGTGGAATGTGGCCTACCAGGCACCTCCATCCATGGAATTTTCCAGGCAAGAGGACTGGAGTGGGTTGCCATTTCCTTCTCCAGGGCATCTTCCCAACCCAGGAATCGAACCCAGGTCTCCCGCACTGCAGGCAGACTCTTTAATGTCTGAGCCACCAGGAAAGCCCCCAAAGTTGTGCCTTGCCCGTCTCCCTCCTGTTTCACCATTAATAGGAATAGACTAAGTTAGGGTTCACTCTGTTTCTTGAAGGGCAAGGAAACCACCCTCATCACCAAATGGTTTTAACAGAAAGGGGAAGTGAAAGTGAAAGTCACTCAGCTGTGTCCGACTCTCTGCGACCCCATGGACTATATAGTCCATGGAATTCTCCAGGCCAAAATACTGCAGTGGGTATCCTTTATCATCTCCAGGGGATCTTCCCAACCCAGGGATCGAACCCAGGTCTCCCACATGGAAGGTGGATTCTTTACCAGCTGAGCCACCAGGGAAACCTGTGTGGATAACAACGAACTATGGAAAATTCTTCAAAAGATGGGAATACCAGAACACCTTACCTGCCTCCTGAGAAATCTGTATGTAGGTCAAGTGGCAATAGTTGGAACTGGACATGAAACAATGGACTGGTTTCAAACTGGGAAAGGAGTACATCAAGGCTGTATATTGTCACCCTGTTTATTTAACTTATATGCAGAATACATCATGTGAAATGCAAGGCTGGATGAAGCACAAGCTAGAATCAAGATTGCTAGGAGAAATATGAATAACCTCAGATATGTAGATGATGCCATCCTTATGGCAGAAAGCAGAGAGGAACAAAAGAACCTCTTGATGAAAGTGAAAGAGGAGAGTGAAAAATCTGACCTAAAACTCATTCAAAAACCTAAGATTATGGCATCTGGTCCCATCACTTCATGGGAAATAGATGGAGAAACAGTGGAAACAGTGCCTGATTTTATTTTCTTGAGCTCCAAAATCACTGCAGATAGTGACTGCAGCCATGAAATTAAAAGACGCTTGCTCCTTGGAAGAAAAGCTAGGACCAACCTACATGGCATATTAAAAAGCCAGAGACATTGCTGTGCCAACAAACAGTCCATCGTGTATGGATTTGAGAGTTGGACTGTGAAGAAAGCTGAGCGCCGAAGAATTGATGCTTTTGAACTGTGGTGTTGGAGAAGATTCTTGAGAGTCCCTTGGACTACAAAAGAGGTCAAACCAATCCATCCTAAAGGAAATCAGTCCTGAATATTCATTGGAAGAATATTCATTGGAAGGACTGAAGCTGAAGCTCCAATACTTTGGCCACCTGATGTGAAGAGCTGACTCATTAGAAAAGACCCTGATGCTGGGAAAGATTGAAGGCAGGAGGAGAAGGGTCAACAGGATGAGATGGCTGAGTGGCATCACCAACTCAATGGACATGAGTTTGAGCAAGCCCCGGGAGTTGGTGATGGACAGGGAAGCCTGGTGTGCTGCAATTCATGAGGTCACAAAAGAGTCAGACACAATTGAGCAACTGAACTGAACTGATGGATTGTTTGTATACCCCTAAAATTCATGTGTTTAAGCTCTTATCCCCAGGGTCTTTGGAGATGGGCGCTTTGGAGTGGAGTTCGCAAAGGGATTATTGTCTTTATAAGAAGAGATACCAGAGAGCTTGGTTTTTCCCTCCACCCTGCCATGTCAGGACCATGTGAAAAGGTGGCTGTCTATAAGGCAGGAAAAGAGTCCTCACTAGAAAGTGACAATGCTGACCGTTAATTTTGGACTTCTATTCTCCAAAACTGTGAGAAAGTAAATTTTTATTATTTAAATCACCCTGCCGTATTTTGTCATGGTATCCTGACCAGGTTGGATCTCGGATGAATGTTATGAACAGTTTTAAGCCAGGAAATTTAGATGAAGTGGGCAAATTGCTTGAAAAACATAAGTACAAAAGAAATAGAAAACTGGCTTCCCTGGTGGCTCAGACAGTAAAGAATCTGCCTGCAATGTTGGAGACCTGGGTTTGATCCCTGGGCTGGAAAGATCCCCTGGAGAAAGGAATGGCTACCTATTCCAATATTCTTGCCTTGGAGAATTCCATGGACAAGGGATGGGATGGCTTCTGTCCATGATGTTGCAAAAGTCAAACACAGCTTAGTGAATAACACACAAATAGCCCTATGCCTGTTTTAAAAATCAAATTAGTAATTTAAAAATTCAAGTGCAGTTTTCTTTTTTGTGGTCATATGAGTCATTTGTCAAAGGTTGTCAAACTCTGCATTTAAAATGTAGGTGGGTTTTACCATATCTAAAATCTGCACTAGTAAAGTTAAATTTTAAAAAGATCCATATTTCTAGGATAGTTTTTCTGGTAGATCCCTTCACTTTTGAGATGGGAATATATGAATTTTTTAAAAACCTCTTCCACTTTTCTCTTTGGAACATGATTAATATGTAGTAGCCATTCAGTTCAGTTCAGTTCAGTCGCTCAGTCATGTCCGACTCTTTGCGACGCCATAAACCGCAGCACGCCAGGCCTCCCTGTCCATCACCAACTCCCGGAGTCCACCCAAACCCATGTCCATTGAGTCGGTGATGCCATCCAACCATCTCATCCTCTGTCGTCCCCTTTTCCTCCAGCCCTCAATCTTTGCCAGCATCAGGGTCTTTTCTAATGAGTCAGCTCTTCGCATGAGGTGGCCAAAGTATTGGAGTTTCAGCCTCAACATCAGTCCTTCCAATGAAGACCCAGGACTGATCTCCTTTAGAGTGAATTGGTTGGATCTCCTTGCAGTCCAAGGGACTCTCAAGAGTCTTCTCCAACACCAAAGTTCAAAATCATCAGTTCTTTGGCGCTCAGCTTTCTTCACCATCCAACTCTCACATCCATACATGACCACTGGAAAAACCATAGCCTTGATTAGACGGACCTTCGTTGGGAAAGTAATGTCTCTGCTTTTTAATATGCCATCTAGGTTGGTCATAACTTTCCTTCCAAGGAGTAAGAGTCTTTCATGGCTGCAGTCACCACCTGCGGTGATTTTGGAGTCCAGAAGAATAAAATCAGGCACCGTTTCCACTGTTTCCCCATCTATTTCCCATGGGGTGATGGGACCAGATGCCATGATCTTCGTTTTCTGAATGTTGAGCTTTAAGCCAACTTTTTCACTCTCCTCTTTCACTTTCATCAAGAGGCTCTTTAGGCTTTAGCCTCTTAGTTTAGTTCTTCTTCACTTTCTACCATAAGATGGTGTCATCTGCATAGCTGAGGTTGTTGATATTTCTCCTGGCAGTGTTGATTCCAGCTTGTGCTTCCTCCAGCCCAGCGTTTCTCATGATGTCCTCTGCATATAAGTTAAAGAAGCAGGGTGACAATATACAGCCTTGATGTACTCCTTTTCCTATTTGGAACCAGTCTGTTGTTGCATGTCCAGTTCTAACTGTTGCTTCTTGACCTGCATACAGGTTTCTCAAGAGGCAGGTCAGGTGGTCTGGTATGCCCATCTCTCTCAGAATTTCCCACAGTTTCTTGTGATCCACACAGTCAAAGGCCTTGGCATAGTCAATAAAGCAGAAATAGATGTTTTTCTGGAACTCTCTTACTTTTTCTACGATCCAGCAGATGTTGGCAATTTGATCTCTGGTTCCTCTGCCTTTTCTAAAACCAGCTTGAACATCTGGAAGTTCACGGTTCACGTATAGCTGAAGCCTGGCTTGGAGAATTTTGAGCATTACTTTACTAGTGTGTGAGATGAGTGCAATTGTGCGGTAGTTTGAGCATTCTTTGGCACTGCCTTTCTTAGGGATTGGAATGAAAACGGACCTTTTCCAGTCCTGTGGCCACTGCTGAGTTTTCCAAATTTGCTGGCATATTGAGTGCTGCACTTTCACAGCGTTGTCTTTCAGGATTTGAAATAGCTCTACTGGAATTCCATCACCTCCACTAGCTTTGTTCGTAGTGATGCTTCCTAAGGCCCACTTGACTTCACATTCCAGGATGTCTGGCTCTAGGTGAGTGATCACACCATTGTGATTATCTGGGTTGTGACGATTTTTTTTGTACAGTTCTTCTGTGTATTCTTGCCACCTCTTCTTAATATCTTCTGCTTCTGTTAAGTCCCTACCATTTCTGTCCTTTATTGAGCCCATCTTTGCATGAAATGTTCCCTTGGTATCTCTGATTTTCTTGAAGAAATCTGTAGTCTTCAGGAAGCCATTCAGTAGCCATTCACTAAGTTTCTATCAAAAAGTACAAGATTTATTCAAGTTAAGTATTTTGAATACTTATTTTCATAATACAGTTTTCAGAAAGTCTTTTATCTTTTGTGTAGAGAATAACTCGTCAAAGTTGCATATTCAGTGCAGTAGAATTTCCTTGTTTCCTCCTTAATTAAATTATGATTCCATATTTATCAAGTCTTTAATTATAACCTTTTTGGGGTCATGTAGATGAGTAGTTCTGTAGGTTTTTAGATTTCACAGACTGATAAAATTTTGAATTAATTTTGAGCAATGTGTTAATTTTGCAAAGTTAGGACATCAAGCGAAAAAAGCCACTGTTGGCCTACGATCTTCATTTTAGCACCAAAAAAAGTAGAAAGAACGTACTTTCCAGGTAAAATAAGCCCTGTTAAGAAAATGAAGACATATGTTGTTGATCTTTTTGTAACAGGCATTAGATCTAGCATTTAAATATTAATGTTAATGCTGCTGCTAAGTCGCTTCAGTCATGTCCAACTCTGTGCGACCCCATAATGGCAGCCCACCAGGCTCCTCTCGGGATTCTCCAGGCAAGAACACTGGAGTGGGCTGCCATTTCCTTCTCTAATGCATGCATGCACGCTAAGTCGCTTTAGGCGTGTCCGACTCTGTGCGACCTTATGGACAGCAGCCCCTAGGCTCCTCTGTCCACAGGATTTTCTAGGCAAGAATACTGTAGTGGGTTGCCATTTCCTTCTCCAAAAGAAAAGGATGAAAAGTATCTTGTTAAAGATGGTTTTCATATACAAATTAAGTTCCCAAATGTGTTTCATACCAGTGTCCTGCATACTGGGGGAATAAAAGAAAGACCTCACATCTAGATGAAGACAAATGATCTGGAATTGGTTGCTAATATGTTACCAAACAAAAACTAGTTACCTCATTAGAATGATTCTCTAACAAGAGAACCAAACGCAGAGAAAATATGCTAACGTTGCAGAGAATCTTGAATTTAGGTTATATATGAGGATGAGTGGCTTGAATGAGAAGGTTGCTTAATTTGGGATTAGATATAGTAAGATCTTTTTATCTGACATCTCTAGACATAGGCTGGATTATAAACTGTATATCTTGCTGTGATGTATTTTCCAAATACTCATACTACAATTTGTAAATACTGTTGTTATACTTATTTTATAGGAAAAGAATCTGAGGCTCAGTTATATCCGAACACGATGTCTGCTTTTTTAGCCCATGCTTTTAACATAGCAGAGACTTTTATAACACAGAAGAACTAAGAACTTGAATTGGTTATGTATCTGCATACTTCTTGATCAAAAGTTTGTCACGATTGGTTTTTAGTTGATAGTGCAGTTCAGGTTCAAGTAGCTTGTGTGGGTATTCATTTTATTTCACACATGGTTTTGCAGAGATTATAAACACATCAGTTAAAGAAATATCCTTCTTAATGTTCATTCATTTGTTTTGGATTATTCTGGGTAAACTTCTAAAAGCCTTTGCTCCTTAGGATCATTTTCTAGTCTTTTAGCATCTTATGCTGGTTAAGAATGTACAAGCTTGTAGTATTTTTGTCTAGCCATCTAGGCATACAGAGAGGGGCGGTACAAAAAGGCACTTCATACTTGTCCAGGAGGTGGTAATTTAGCATTTAATTTAGTGATAGTATTATCACTATAATACTGTATGCTGACAGGATAATCCTTATAAATCTACATATACTCTGAAAATTTATTGTCATCATCAAGTTGCTTACTTTTTTTTCTAGGAATGGTAACACACTTTGAGATTCTTGTGATTAAAAAAATCACCTTTAAACTTAAGTTTGAATAATGCTCTTTTCACTTCCTAGCTCTATACAAAAATTATTTAATCTCTGATCTGTTAAATCTCTTCATCTGTTAAAGTTAATAAGATGTAATTTAATGTACTTTTATGTATCAACTCCAGTGAGGCAGTGTAAATGAAAACAGCATGAAAACTAGAAATTAAGGATCTTTTTAGGTAGTTGGAAGCCTGTCAGGGTTTTTAGAACAAGATAATGACATGACACATACATTTAGGATGATAAGAAGTTTGATCTTAGTGGAAGTGGAGGGAGTGACACTAAAGGAAGGCAGAGTAGAAGGGTTGTAGGTCATAGGGATCGTAGGTGAGGTGACATTGAGAGTCGAGATGAAAGTGGAATCAGTTATTTTGGAGGGAAAAATCAGTGTTTCATGATGGTTCATGAGGAAGGAGAAGGAATCTTTTGACTCCCAGAAATTAAGTACTTGATTTCCAATAAGTATTTGCTGATTATTTTCCACACACTGTCCTAGGCATTTGCTATATACAGGCACAGACCTGTAAAGACCTCTTGGAATTGATAGTATTGTTAGGATGTTGCCTGCCTTCATGAACATAGAGAAATTGGGAGCAAGTGCTAGTTTTGGTATTAAGTCAACCTATTTACCTGTAAGCAAGTGGTGTTCTGTGCCATAGGAACAGGTACAGAATGTTGCCAAGACTTTTGCGTGGTCCTCATGAAATTTGTTTATTTAGGGTCACAGACATATGACTGTTTTTTTAGTATTTTAGACTTTTTTTAGTATTTAGAAAAATGGTAATCTCAGGTGTTTGAAAAGATTATATTTTTCTTCTAATAATGCTAAGTATGATGAAGTGAAGTGAAGTTACTCAGTCGTGTCTGACTCTTTGCCACCCTGTGGACTGTAGCCCACCAGGCTCCTCCGTCCCTGGGATTCTCCAGGCAAGAATACTGGAGTGGGTTGCCATTTCCTTCTCCAGGGGATCTTCCCGACCCAGAGATTGAACCCAGGTCTCCCACATTGCAGGCAGATGCTTTAACCTCTGAGCCAATATTAAAAAAACAACACTATAATGAAACTTGGCTTTTAGATAATTTGCATTCAGTCTTACATGGTGCTATTTCTGGGGAAGAAAAAAACCTTCCTGAATCTTATGTACATAAATTTGACTACTTGTTACAGGCTTGTCAGTTCTAGTTACTGTCAGTGTTAAAACATAAGCTTTAAATAAAATTTGGCTATAAACTGGCATACTGGATTACAACAGTGGTTCTCAAACTTGAGGTTGCTTCAGAATCATCTAGAGAGCTTCTAAAAACACAGGTTACTGGGATGTTTCTGATACAGTAGGTCTGAAATGGAGGCTTAAAATTTTCATTTCCAAAAGGTGATGATACTTATGTTAAGAGCTGCCTATTATATCATAAAGAATAGGATTATCCTAAGGAAATCACAGTTTAGCTTCTGAAAGTACTTTAAAAAGTGAATTAGCAAAAATTGTATAATGCTTGAGAAATAAACTTATTTTCATAAAAATGCATCTCAAATTTAAATCCTTGTAGGGTATGATAAACATGAAATTTTTATTACCATCTATCCTAAAAGTTTTTATTCTGTTTAATTAGTAACAGGACAAATGAGAAAAGCATCTTTTAAGATATATTAAAGATAATATAATTATTGTTTTCTATTCACAACAAATAGTTGACCATTTAGAGGTTTTTGGTACCTCAACATATGTAATTCATTTATCCAGCACCTTTTCTTGAAGTTTAAAATCCAAGTTCAGTTTAAAAAAAACACCTGCAGTGAAAAATTTTTAAAAACCCACTTATTGAAAAGCAGATGGTTTTGTTTTTAACTGTCTTCTACTCTTCTCCCATCAGCCCTGTAGTTCCTGAATATCAAAACCTGAAACTCTTGGAAGATCAAATGTGATGATATGGTTAACGTAGTATGTCAATCCAAATTAGTTTCAGTAATTAAAAAACAAATCTTGTATTTTTTAGCTAATGGGAATGACAACAAGAAATTTAAAGGAGATAGACCTCCCTGTTCGCCTTCCCGTGTTCTCCATCTTCGCAAAATTCCAAGTGATGTCACCGAAGCAGAGGTCATATCATTAGGTCTACCATTTGGCAAAGTAACTAATCTTTTGATGTTGAAAGGAAAAAGCCAGGTATGTAAGTTTTAAAGATTGACCCACAATTATTATTTCTGGGTGTTAGTGGGGGGAAAAAAAAAACAAACACCTTATTTTTAAGGGAATTCCCTGGCAGTCCAGTGGTTAGGACTCTGTGTTCTCACTGCCAAGGGTGCAGGCTCAATCCCTGCTGGGGGAACTAAGATCCTGCAGAGTGCAGCCAAAATAAAAAAAATGAAAGCTTTTTATTTTCTTGAACTTTTTTCCTAAATTTTGTTCTATTTACATGGCTTTTAAAAATAGAACTTTTTTAATGACAGGAAGCAATAAACAAAAATATTATATGGAAAACAGGATTCTCTCTTATTTATTATCTTGACCAAACATATTTTACATTCTTAATTACGAAATGGTTTATGAAAATATCCTGTGATTATCAGAAGAGATTGGCTTGTTTACCATCCAGGATTGGATAATGATGTCTGATTCAGACCCCTATCTTTAGTAAACTATTTATTTAAATTAACAGACTTGTTTAAGGTAGTTGAGGTTATTAAGAACTGGAGAAGTTAAATGGTATGTCTTAGTATTCAGTCTTTGTTGTGTTTATTCATTTTTCTTATATCTTTTAGAGGTAGTGTACGCTCTTGGATCTTAATTTTCTTTACAGATGCCATTATTGAGAATAGTATGGTTTGCACAGTTTGAAAAGAACCAGTATGACCATGTCTAAGGGCTGTCTGATGTCTAACAGGCACGTGTTACATACATTATTACGTTTCATGTAGCATATCCTATATTTTATGTCAGATAACTCAGAGGCAGCAGGCAATGTCACAGTTTCCTTTGTTTCCGCTCTTGGTTCTAGGTTTATGTTTTTCTGTAGTGCTGATTGCTGTTAATTGCTCGTCTTTTGATCCTGAATCCTGTTCAGAAAATACCTTGTTAGTAATCTACTTCAGCAGGAGATTCTGATGTGAGTCACTATAGTAGTACTTTAGGCATAATCATTCCATGGTTCTTGGAGGCAGAGTGTTGAGGATAGAGTAAGGGTTATTTTCACCAGCCTTTCTGTGGGTAGTGACTTTTGATTTTCTCTTCATCCTACATTATGAAAGTTGATCCTTGGCTGGATACTTTGGGAAACATAAATAATTCTTTTACTGGACTCCATGTGGAAAATTTTATTTTTACATATGAATTTTTAGGTTGTATATACGTATGGAATGATTTCCTGACTAGAATCACAATATCCAAAGACATTGTTCAGCCTTTCCTTTGCGTGACATTGCAGGAGTCTCAATATTTAGTAGGGAGTTTACAGGAAGAGACTCTCCCCATATGGTGAATATTATTAGAATACAGTTTACAAATTCTATGTTGAAAAGATGACTTTAAAAAACCAGATAGTTGGGAAATACTGCCATAGCTATTTTTGTTACCTTGATCATTTTTATCAATTTCTCTTAGAAATATTAGAAAAACTGTATTACTTATACAATTGGATAGCAGCTTTAAAGTGTATCATGGACATTTGTACCTTTTAGATACTGTAAATGACTTAAAATCTGTTTTTTCCTCGAAGATAGTGATTTGGATCATGAATTCTTCCTGTACTTTATATTTAAAGTGTTCTTCGAGGTAGTTAGGGCCCAGAACTGTTAGTATATGTTTTATCTTCTTAACCGTTGAGACAGGGTGATAAAATCTGCCACCGTGAAGATCTGTAAGTATCTGATTCCTGTCACATAAGTTAATGGCAGTCATGACAGTGAGGAGAAGCCATAAACAGAATGAGACATGGGTACTAAGGACCTTCTTCCATCTCAGTTCTTTTTAGTCTTCAAAGAGCTAATATCAGTACAGTGATTACCAATAGCCAAAAAAGGTCATTTGAATGACCCAAATCAAATCAATATTGACTTAATGTAGGATGGTCTCCCATTTCCCTAATTTGTACAGTTTGAGCCTTGGCACATGAATGTTCTAATTACATTCATAAAAAGGCAAAGGAGAACGGATCATTGGAGAAATTTTTAGGAAGAAACTGAACACGTCTATTTATAGTAGTGATGTACACGTTTATTTTTGCTTTTTTAGTTGTTTCTAAATTGTAAAAAAAACCGAAGTAAGAAGAAGACCAAAAACCACACAGAGTTATTTAGTCAACTGTCAATTTCCCAATCCCAAATCCTTTATTGAACCCAACTTTTGTCAAATGTGTTTTCAGTAACTATCAGTGATACAGTTAGAAACGAAATTCTTTTCATCCCCTTGGGGGCAATATGACTTCTGTTAAGAATGCATGAGTTTTAGAACAAGCTAGAATGACAAAATAGTTCTTAGCTGCCTTTCAAAAACAGGAGCTTTCACTTTACTTTCTTGTGTTTATTGCAGGCTTTCTTAGAAATGGCTTCTGAGGAAGCTGCTGTTACTATGGTGAATTATTACACTCCTGTTACTCCTCACCTTCGAAGCCAGCCTGTTTTTATTCAGTATTCCAATCACAGAGAACTTAAGACTGACAATCTGCCTAATCAAGCTGTAAGTATTAATGTCATTTATAAAAATAGTTGTAAGAATACATGATATAATAACTAATTTTCTATTTTTAAGTGGAAAAAAAATCATGTGTTTTCCTTCATCATGAGATGCTCTATTGATAAAGATTGTATATATAAATTCTTATCCAAAGACTCCAATAAGAAAGCACTGCCATTTGAAACTGTGTTTTAGGATATGGCCTTAGAAGTGGCAGGCAATTAGTTTTCCCTTGAAACTGTTTCCATAAGGGGGGGAAAAATACATTCTTAATGTCTCTTAAAATTTCAGATCTAAAGTAACCATGGAAGTCAGTCCTTTCTTTTTACAGAATATGTAACAAAGGCATTGAGAAGTTGAGTGGTACTTCTATTGTTACAATAAGAATTTATATAAATATGTTCATTAAATGATTTTTGACTCTCCAAGATAAATGTGGAATATAGAATATGAACATTTCTTACCTCGTTTTCCAGTTTTGATATAATTCATACTGAAACTTTTCTGTCTCTCCAGGTTGATTTTTTAAGCAGTTAAAATAGTAATTTGAAGTAATTTAAGGGTAGGAGAAATTCATCCACGAAGCAAGTACATTTTTAAAAATAGGTTTTATGTTATGCTGAGAGCATTGTTTGCCCCTGATAGTCTTGCGCTAGGCAAAAGAACTCCTTCAGCTCTTTGTTTCTGTGTTGAAAGTCATTATAATGCAAGCTGCTGAATTTATAGTTTTCCACATTTTTAAAAACAATGACATTTCCTGCATCTAATCCTTAACTTATTCTAAGACATATTACTGACATATAATAAATTACCTAAACGTGAGTAAATGAAACGTTCAGTTCAGTTGCTCAGTCGTGTCTGACTCTTTGCAACCCCATGAATCGCAGCACGCCAGGCCTCCCTGTCTATCACCAACTCCCAGAGTTCATTCAGACTCGCATCCATCGAGTCAGTGATGCCATCCAGCCATCTCATCCTCTGTCCTCCCCTTCTCCTCCTGCCCCCAATCTCTCCCAGCATCAGAGTCTTTTCCAATGAGTCAGCTCTTCGCATGAGGTGGCCAAAACACTGGAGCTTCAGCTTTAGCATCAGTCCTTCCAAAGAAATCCCAGGGCTGATCTCCTTCAGAATGGACTGGCTGGATCTCCTTGCAGTCCAAGGGACTCTCAAGAGTCTTCTCCAACACCACAGTTCAAAAGCATCAATTCTTCGGTGCTCAGCCTTCTTCACAGTCCAACTCTCACATCCATACATGACCACAGGAAAAACCATAGCCTTGACTAGATGGACATTAGTCAGCAAAGTAATGTCTCTGCTTTTGAATATACTATCTAGATTGCTCATAACTTTCCTTCCACGGAGTAAGCGTCTTTTAATTTCATGGCTGCAGTCACCATCTGCAGTGATTTTGGAGCCCAAAAAATAAAGTCTGACGCTGTTTCCACTGTTTCCCCATCTTATTTCCCATGGAGTGATGGGACCGGATGCCATGATCTTCGTTTTCTGAATGTTGAGCTTTAAGCCAACTTTTTCACTCTCCTCTTTCACTTTTCATCAAGAGGCTTTTTAGCTCCTCTTCACTTTCTGCCATAAGGGTGGTGTCATCTGGATATCTGAGGTAATTGATATTTCTCCCAGTATCTTGATTCCAGCTTGTGTTTCTTCCAGTCCAGCGTTTCTCATGATGTACTTTGCATAATGAAATGTTAGATATTTTTAAGTGTATAAAATTTTTAAAGTAAAACATTGCCTTGTAAGTAGGATACATGCTCATGGTAAAAATTCAGACAATCCAGAAAAATAAAAAACAAAAGGCAATCCAGCTACCTGGGTGTAACTGATGAACATTTTGCAGACATTTTAGTGTGTACCCTTCTCTATTCAGGTTTTGTCTATGTATATAATTTTACACGAGTGGAACCCTAATGTTTTAAGAGCTATTATTTTTTCTCTACAGTAGGTCAGTGATGTTGTTTCATGAGAAGAAATACACAATTACTTTATACTTTTTATTTTACTTTTTATTACTTCATCATTTTTAAATGACTGCATAATACTTGCTTCAAAAGGACAGCCATAATTGATCCAGTTTCTTCTTACTAGACATTGAGATTGTTTGCAATGTTATGCCTTTACAAATAGTACTATAGTAGCATTCTGATATCGGAGAAGGCAATGGCACCCCACTCCAGTACTCTTGCCTGGAAAATCCATGGACAGAGGAGCCTGGTAGGCTGCAGTCCATGGGGTCGCTAAGAGTCAGGCACGACTGATCGACTTCACTTTTCACTGTCATGCATTGGAGAAGAAAATGACACCCCACTCCAGTGTTCTTGCCTGGAGAATCACAGGGATAGGGGAGCCTGGTGGGCTGCCATCCTATGGGGTCGCACAGAGTCGGACATGACTGAGGCGACTTAGCAGCAGCAGCATTCTTACATATCTTGGCACAGTTGCAGCATTATCTTATAGTTTTTGTTTCTGGCAACAGAATTTACCTATGTATGTTTTATGTTTTGATACACATTGCAATATTGCTTTCTGTAAAGATTATTTGCTGATTTAGGGTGCCACTGATAAAATATGAACAAGTGATTTTCCTGTCTATTTTTGTTAGTATGATAGTTAATATCTTATTGTTTTACTTACTTTTATGTAATAACTTGTGAAGTATTTATAGTGATTTCTGTTAATGCAGTTTTCCTCCCCATTTTTTCATTTGTGATTAAATATGTATGTAATATGAAATTTACCATTTTAATCATTTTTAAGTGGCATTCAGTGGCATTCCCTGGTGGCTCAGAGAGTAAAGAATTTGCCTGAAATGAAGGAGATTTGATTCACTCTCTGGGTCGGGAAGATACTCTAGAGAAGCAAATGGCTACCCACTCCAGTAATCTTGCCAGGAGAATTCCATGGAGAGAGGAGCCTGGTGGGCTACAGTCTGTGGGGTTGCGAAGAGTTAGAAATTACTAAGTGAGTGAATAACACTTCAGTGGCATTAAATACACTCGCATTGCCCAACCTATCACCACCATCCATCTCCAGGAATTTTTCCTCTTCCCAGACTGAAACTCTGTACCCTTTAAATACTGACTCCTCATTACCCCCTACCCCCACTGGCAGCTGCCATTCTGTTTTCTGTCTCTGAATTTTGTTTGCTAATTCAGTTTTTAAATTACTTTGATGTAAGAATCAAATCTCTTAAGTTGAAGTTGTGTTGTGATCTCTGACATGGGTACCGTACTCATAAAAACCCAGTATAGCAAGATTAAAAAGTTTTTTTCTCCCTATGTTTTCTCACACGTTAATGTTTTAGTTGTCTTTATTTTAGTGTTTAAATCTTTGTTAAGACTGTTTTGTGGATGGAGAGGGAGGCTAGGGTCTTTCACTTACTCCTACTGACCAGTTTCTCTTTTGTTGTGGTTGAGTAACCCATTTATTATCCACTCATGTAAACTTGTCCTTAGTCCTGTTCTACTTTTCTGTACACAGGCTTTGCTTACTTACAACATGGATAAATATACTTGTTAGACATGACTGCACATTTTGCTTGCGTGACCTCCATCTACCCTCATGTGTGCTGCTCATGTGTGCATACACGTGGTATGCGGTCTATGTCTAATCTGGATTACCTTTTGGATTCCTTTCTGTTTCGTTCCTGTTTCATTGTCTCTGTGGCTTAATCTACTGTAGGGCAAGGCTCAATTCTTTCCCCTCTCTTTTTAGAAATTAAATGGATAATAGGTTTTGTTTATTTCTCAGGATATATTAGAATTATTTTGATAACTCCTATCCCCACCAAAACACAGTTGAATTGTGTTGATTTTATCGATTAATATGGAGATAATTAATATATCTATATTGCTACCTAATCCTTTTGAGGAGGAAGTTATATATTTCCTATCTCTGAGTAGAATTTTCAGTTCTACTTTGTATAAGTCATGCAGTTTTGTCATTAGTGTGATTCCTAATTATGTTTAAGTCTTGAAGAAGAAACAAACAAGTTAATAAAACTCTTAAAGACTGGATTATTCTAAAGGGAAACAGTGAAAAATCCCAGTTGCTTGGCAACCAAAGCCAGCCCAAATGACCTACTTTATTCTTAGATAGCCTTGATTTCTTCCCAGTACCCTTGCCATTTTGTTACTTTTGTCCATTTTTTGCATTGACTCTTGATAAAATAATGGTTTTCTTTTATTAAGAGTCCTACACAAAAGCTGAAGTCAAAATTGAAGGTACCTGTTTACATACATATTAATGAGAGGTACCAGATGTTTTTTTATTCTGACAGCCCTCAGAAGCTGATAAATTACTGTTTCATTCTCTTTTCTTCTCTGAATAGCAAGATATCCCAAAACATACTTGTGGACATACTTGGCAGAGGGTCAGGTGAATATCAACTATTTCCCTCCCTTGCTTTAAACTAAAATTAGAGCTAAAAGTTTTAGATGATATTTTTGAGGTACAGCATTTGAGAAATGGTTGTATTAGTAGCAGTCATTTTTGTATAGACAGTTTTTCTTGATCTTATAGGTAGAAATTTATAAATTTGCAAAATGATGACCATGGAAAATTTTTTCCTTAAAATATTTCCCCCAGAATCATCAAACTGAACATTTAAAGATCTGTGAGTTTTGTTGTATATTCATTTCTATCTCAACTTTAGAAATACCTTCTTTATATTTTCTAGGCATATTTAAATTTTACATGAAGTTTATATACGTTCCCAACCTCAATAAGTATTTGTTGGTTTTTCCATCACAATACTGCTATTTCCTATACTACTAATTAATGTAACCATTCCATAGGGTTTGTGGCTAAAACGTTGAAAAATTATCTCCCGTAATAAGAATTCTGCTGCCTCGCAATGTTTAGCATCAGATACACAGAAAATATGTCTTCTGTGTACCTGAACTGTCTCTTCATATTAAGAAAACATTTTTTTTTCTCCCCCTCACTTTTCTTTCGTCCTCAGTGAAGCGTGTCCCTGTACTTTTCATTTTCTTCCTTAAATATTTTTGCCTAATTGAACATTGAAACTAGAGTTACTTATTAACCAAATCTTTCTCAGATTTTTATTGTCAAAATAATTTTTTTGCATGCCTGCTATGCGGAGACTTTTGTACTCAATGCTCTGTGAAGTACTAATGCCGACTATATTGACAACTGTAGAATGATTAAGACAGTGTATACCAGATCGTCTCATATTTCTCCAGTGTGATATCTTTTATGCCAAAGAAAGAGTGAAGGAAGAGAAATAGCAACAATAGCAACAATAACTGTAATATAGCAGTAGTAAGCCTATGTTTAGAATTACTTAATAAAAAGAATTGATTGAATGATTGGTAGATACAGAAGTAGAGTCAGTGAGGCTGGGAATTCCTGGTGGTTCAGTGCTTAGGACTCCACACTTAGTACTAAGATCCCACAAGCCACACAGTGTGGCCAAAAAAAAAGAAATGTCAGTGAGGTTACATTTACTTTCAGTTACTCAGGCTTAGTTTTGATAGGATGATTAAGTAAATCTTGAATAATGAATAATCAGGATGATGTGCGAGAAAAAGGAACCATTATTCCACTGAGAGCCTCGCCGTGTTGATGTCTGTTCCTAAACATTCTGAAGTTGTGAGTAACTGCTAGCTTGTTGCTCAGTAGGTTTAATGTGGTAACTGCTCGCTTGTTATTCTTGAGTCACTAAGTCGTGTCCGACTCTGTTGTTATCCTGTGGACTGTAGCCTGCCACGCTTCTCCGTCCACGGGATTCCCCAGGCAAGAATACTGGAGTGTATTGCCATGCCCTCCTCCAGGCGATCTTCCCTGCCGGGGGATTGAACCCAAATCTCCTGCACTGGCATGTGAATTCTTTACCACTGAGCCACCTGGGAAGCCCTCGGCTGCTAGCTAAATGTGAATAAATTTAAATAAATTAAAAATAAAAAATTCAGTTCCTCAGTTGCACTAGGTACATTTCAAGTGCTCACTAGCCACCAGTGACTAGTATCCATATACTGTAGATGTCGAATATTTTCATTATCACAGGAAATTCTATTGAACAATACTGTCTTCCATATCACTACTTAACCTTTCGTGTGTGTGTGTGTGCATGTGAGCACTTGCTGCAGATATAATAAATACTTTAATGTTCTTGTTTGCTAATTCTAATCCCTGTGTTAATTGAGTCTTTTTTGAATGACCTCCAAACCTCATCATTGCCCATTTAAAGACTTAACATGGGACTGTGAGCCAATTTTCAAATTTAAAAGCAGTACAACCCTGTTTTCCAAATAAAATCTTCCTGGGGAGCCCAGTATAAAATAGATCACCTGCTACATGTGAAGCAGAATTGGGGTGCTCAGTATCACACACTTGACTTTACAGGTGCATATGTATTGAATGATATAAAATATTCAAATTATTCATATATTGTTCTCAGAGATGATTTGGAAACTGAACATTTGGCAGTTTGACTATTACTTGATACAAAAAGTCTTTATATGGCATAAAAATGTTGTTAAACGGTTTAAAAAGAGTTGTATATAAGTACAAAAGTGGAAGTTGTTCAGTTATTAAGCATACAGAAAAGACTGCCACTTTTCAGAATGACATTTATTTTAATGGTGTTTTTCATAACAAAATGTTAAAAAGCTACTCATCCCACTTTTGAAAGGTGGTATAATAAATAGTAAACTAAAATTAAAGTCATGAAAACAAAATAAATGTTAATATAAAATAACAATAGCGACACAATGCTATGATCTTTAAAACTGCAAGTGAGTACAAGATGTAGAAATGAAAGAATCTGCATTAAAGTGCTGGGATGTTTTTCCATTTTTTGGCACAAACATTTTATTCATTATCACTATTGTTAGGAAATTATAAGTACAGAACACGAGATTGATTAAACTTGCATTTAATTTCACTAATTATTAGCTTAATTATTAACCATGCTTTTTTTCTCTTCAGTTCCCCCTTTACACTTGAATAATTGTTTTAAGTTTTGAGACAGTCACAAAATTTTTAAAGAGTCGTAAATATAATACGAAGAAGTTCTGATTACTTGAGGCGTTTGGGAAAAAACTATTAATCTGGCCTGTCTTCGTTGGCCAAAGTTTCAGTGTGCATTTCCTTCTAAGAAGGATATTCTTTTACAAACCAGAATACACTAGTCAAAATCAGGAAATTTACACTGATGTATTACTTCCCTCCAACCCTCAGCCTCCATTCAAGTTTTGCCAGTTGTCCCAGTGATGTTTGTTCTAGCAGAATAAGCATTATTCAGAGTCACATGTTCCATTTAGAAATCATATCTTCTAGTCTCCCTTTGTCTGAAACAGTAAATACTTTTTTTTTTTTTTACTTCCATAACCTTGATACTTTTGAAAATTATGGGCTACTCATCTACTAGGCTATCCCTCAATTTGAGTTTGTCTGATGATGGGCTCGATAAAGGACAGAAATGGTATGGACCTAACAGAAGCAGAAGATATTAGGAAGAGATGGCAGGAATACACAGAAGAACTGTACAAAAAGGATCTTCATGACCCGGATAATCACGATGGTATGATCACTCATCTAGAGCCAGACATCCTAGAATGTGAAGTCAAGTGGGCCTTAGAAAGCATCACTACGAACAAAGCTAGTGGAGGTGATGGAATTCCAGTAGAGCTATTTCAAACCCTGAAAGATGATGCTGTGAAAGTGCTGCACTTCAATATACCAGCAAATTTGGAAAACTCAGCAGTGGCCACAGGACTGGAAAAGGTCCGTTTTCATTCCAATCCCTAAGAAAGGCAGTGCCAAAGAATGCTCAAACTACTGTACAATTGCACTCATCTCACACGCTAGTAAAGTAATGCTCAAAATTCTCCAAGCCAGGCTTCAGCAATACGTGAACCGTGAACTCCCTGATGTTCAAGCTGGTTTTAGAAAAGGCAGAGGAACCAGAGATCAAATTGCCAACATCTGCTGGATCAAGGAAAAAGCAAGAGAGTTCCAGGAAAACGTCTTATTTCTGCTTTATTGACTATGCCAAAGC
>SJYQ01011455.1:297265-363905 GCA_006410935.1 Redunca redunca | reverse complement strand
CAAGGCTATAGTTTTTCCAGTAGTCATGTATGGATGTGAGAGTTGGACTGTGAAGAAGGCTGAGCACCAAAGAATTGATGCTTTTGAACTGTGGTGTTGGAGAAGACTCTTGAGAGTCCCTTGGACTGCAAGGAGATCCAACCCGTCCATTCTGAAGGAGATCAGTCTTGGGTGTTCTTTGGAAAGACTGATGCTAAAGCTGAAGCTCCAGTGTTTTGGCCACCTCATGCGAAGAGTTGACTCATTGGAAAAGACTCTGATGCTGGGAGGGATTGGGGGCAGGAGGAGAAGGGGACGACCCAGGATGAGATGGCTGGATGGCATCACGGACTCGATGGATGTGAGTCTGAGTGAACTCTGGGAGTTGGTGATGGACAGGGAGGCCTGGCGTGCTGCGATTCATGGGGTTGCAAAGAGTCGGACACGACTGAGCGACTGACCTGACTGAACTGATGTTTCCTTGTGATAAGATTCAGTGTGTGCAGCTTTGACAGGAACATCACAGAAGTAATGCTCTTTTTTTCTCACTGCATTGTATCAGGTGGCACATAATTTCAATTTGTTGCATTGCTGATGGTATGATCTTTGATCACTTGATTTGACTGCTGTCTGCCTGGCTTCTCTAGTGTAAAGTTATGACTTACAAAGGGGGAAAGAAGAGTATTTGAGGGGAGGTACTTTAGCAGTGTAAATAGACTGTTCCTTATCAATTGTCAATTTTTATCAGCCTGTGGACTTGCAGGTTTCCTATTTTATTTGATGGGTTTTTGTTACAATCACTATTTTGGTTTTCAAATAATGCCAGTGGGAGCCCCTTTCAAGCTCTCTTCTGTGTCCTTTTGGCTTGCTTCTGTTGTCCTTTGAAAACTGTTTTGCAATCTGGTACAAAACAACAATAAGAAAACCCCACAAAACTGGAAATGTTGTACACTCATCTTGTGCTTTCCTGCTCCAGTTTTAGAACTAGACATTTTTTAGAGCACTCCGGTTCCTTTTAATAGAGCATCATATTTAGAAACTTTTCTGCCTTCCTTTTCTTGGATTCTAACACCTCATACCAGGCTGCCCCTCCGTTGAATTCCTTACTCCATTCAGGCCCCATGGACTGACCTCCCTACTCGAGTCATCTTTACTGCATTGGCTACCTATTCCCTGTGGCTGCTTTTGTTAGTTGCTAAGTAATGTCCAACTCTTTTGTGACCACATAGACTGTAGCCTGCCAGACTCTTCTGTGTGTGGAATTTCCCAGGCAAGAATACTGTGAGAGTGGGTAGCTATTCTCTTCTCCAGAGGATCTTCCCGACCCAGGGGTCAAACCCACGTCTCCTGCATTGCAGGTGGATTCTTCCGCAGTGAGCCACCAGGGAAGCCCCCAATTCTCTGGCCGTCTTCTTGACTCTCCCTGGGCTCTGATAGTCATGGCTAGGCTGCTCTCCTCTGGATATCTTTCTTACCCTTCTTATGCTCCCCAGGTTCTGACAGCTGGCGGTGAGCCACCCACTCACAGATACCTTTTTTACCTTGTTTGGGCTCAGGTTCCCCTTGCCAGGCAGATGGATGCCTTCCTCTTTTTGCTCAGGCTCTGATGCTCCATGCCAGGATGCCCTCCCTGCCCCACTCTGAACCACTACGGCTCCTCCATGTTTATGCCTATCATATGCCACCCAGAGGTTTTAGAACTCAACTGTTCAGGCAAGAAAAAGGAAGAGGGACTTGAGTGATTTTTTTAAAGTGGTTTTTAATGTTACTTTCACATTGGTTTCTTCCTTTTTGTCATTAAAAAATTAGGATATGAAAGTTATATACAAGTTTTCTTCTTTTTTGGCTGTATTGTTTTCATTTATTCAAGTAAATTTAAGCAACTTTATTAAATATTGTGTCACTGTGGTAAGAAAACAAGACTTGATTCTTGACTGATGCAATATTAGGATATATGCATCCAGAGAAAGTTTAATAGATATGTGTATTTTTATTCAACCATAGTACTTCGTATTAATTTACATCAGCTAAGGGTTGTATGATGTGTCTGTGTAACCACAAGTTCTCGTTTTGGATTGTCGTATAGAGAGCCCAAGCTGCACTGCAGGCTGTCAGTGCGGTCCAGTCAGGAAGTCTGGCCCTTCCTGGAGCGCCTACCAACGAAGGCACAATCCTCCCTGGGCAGAGCCCTGTGCTCCGAATAATTATTGAAAACCTCTTTTATCCTGTTACCCTGGAAGTTCTTCATCAGGTAAGGAGGAACACGCATATGAAAGCAGAGTCAGTTATGACCTCTGTATCTTTCAATGTGTTCTGCCTTTAGTCTTTCAGGTTGTTGACTCTGGTTAATGTATTTAGTTAAATAATAAAAGTCTTCAGCATCCTGTTTCATGCAAGGATTAATGTCAGTTAGAGATAGTTTTTGAAAGCCTCATTTTTCTAACCTAAATACTTGATTTAAAAAGGTATGTAAGAATTCTGTGTTTTTATACCTAAGCATGAAAATGAACAAAGCATAGAGTCCTATTTTAAAAAAAAAATCGGTACTCGTTATTCCTGAGAAAGTAACATCAATATAGAAAACAACAAATTTATTTCTATAGATTCCTCCATACATTTGAGCACTTTTATTTTAAAACTTTAAAAGGAAGATATGAGTAACTTCACATGTAATATGAAAGTATCAAATTAAATACTGACTCTCAACATAACTTTAATAGACTATCCATTACTATGTCTAAACCATCTTGATAAGAGGCAGTGTACCACATCATGGCCTACTGTGAAGAGATGGAATTTAAGAATTGCAAGATCTGTTGTCTAGTTATTACATAATTTTGTAATGAATAAAACTAAATCTCTGATAATTGATGAGTATTATAAAGAATAATTGAAGAACCAGTCAGAATTCAAGCTTCCTGATGTCAACTCCAGTATTCCATTTCATTATACTTAACAACCCATATATAAAAATTATTTTAAAGCACTGAAACATTATATGCTTATTTTATATTTATATATAATATTAAACAGCATAACCCTAGGCCAATTTAAAATCATTTTAACTGTTTTCTAAACCTTTGGGTTTGTACTACTGAATGAAGAGTCATGTGGGGGTCGTATGTGTGCACTTATATCTAAGAATTGAAATGTATCCTCTCCTGTTCTCACATTTTACAAAGTTGTTACTTTCCCCACAGTCATTGTACCAACTGGTGATAAGAGCTCAGATATATTTCCTAATATGATTCATGTTGGGCTTCCCTGATGGCTCAGACAGTAAAGAATCCACGTGCAATGCGGGCGACCTGGGTTCGATCCCTGGGTTGGGAAGATCCCCTGGAGGAGGACATGGCAACCCACTTCAATATTGTTGCCTGGAGAATCCCCATGGACAGAGGAGCCTGGTGGGCCACAGTCCATGGGGTCGCAAAGAATTGGACGTGACTGAATGACTAAGCACAGCACATGGTTCACATGCTATGCATGTAAATATCAAAATATACCATTTATTATGCCTGCTCTATCCCCTATAATAGTTTCCTGAGTACCGGTTTCTAAATACGTACGTTTGTGAAGCATGTCCTCTGGAGGGCTTTAGCAGTGGTATTCATAGCCACTGTTGTTTCCTAAAAGGGTTCAGCAGTTCCTTAATTGACTGGCTTCTTTGTCCTGATGGATTTTTGTTTCTTCTGTTTATCCCCCCAAGTAGCATCCAGCTCTCTGTGATCCATCAGCACTTTTTGTTTGCTTTTGCTCCTGTAGCACTGTAGCTGCTGCTGATCACTTGTGTTGCTTCACAAAAGATGTTATTGCACCTGTGGCTCAACACTGTTACCAGTCAGCAGTGAACTTAGCCCAGGTTGTGTGGTCCTATTTTGTTATTCCATTTGTCAGTTTGATGAGACCAGTAACAGACCTTGTTTCTTTCCCTAAAGATCATGGGTCCTTCAAGTGAAGAGAAGTATTTCTGAGTCTTCTGTGGTAACCATTGGGATAGGACTCTCAGCCCTTTAGTTATAGCAGTCTCTTGTTTAATCCTCCTTCACACTACTGTTGGAAAAAGCAAAATTCCTTACCAGGGCCTTTAATGCCCCCATATGCAGACCTCTCACTGTCTCTGTAACCTCACTTCCTGACTGTTCTGCTTCTTTAGCACCGCGGCTTTTCTGGCTCTTTGACCCTCTTTCTCTTACCCTTCTTATTTCTGTCTTAGTCCATTTCTGTCTTCTATTTCTTAGGCCTAGCCACTTAGCTGAATCTACATCATTCCATTTTCAGCTCAAATTCACCTCCTCAGAGTGTCTTTCTCTAATTACATTAACTAAGCCCTTACCCCCCGCACTCTATTCCGTTAGCCAATATAAGTATAGTATAGCAAAGTAGTAAAGATACAGTTTCTGGAGCTGGTTTGAACCCTAGCTCCACCAATTACTACCTCTGTAACCTTGGGCAAGAAACTTGCTGCTTCTGTGTCTTTTTCTTATTTATATCGTGGAGATGAAGATGGTATCTCTTTTATACATTTGTTTTGAGGATTTCATGGGTTGATGCATTTGAAGCACTTAGAGCAGTGCCTGTTACATAGTAAGCGCTCAGGAAGTGTTCACTGTACTTACTAGATGCTAGTAAGAAGCTGTTGCCTTGTAAGAAACAGATCCTTGCTCTTGTGGCCTTCTGGGTAAGATGTAAGGAATAGCATGAAATGTGATAAATATTGTGATTGGGAAATACATGGAAGAGTAGAGTTGGTCGCACATGTTATAATTAGCAAATTTTTCTGTATTCTCTGCTGAAGAGTTGACATTAGCTAAACTGCTCTCTAACATTTATGGAAGCTAGTGTTTTTCCTTTAGCTCATGGTGGGGGGAATTAAGAGTGAGATGGTAATAGTGTTCTTTGAGATGAGAGAAGTTTCAGGTGATGGAAGTATTTACAGCATGATGACATTGAGCAGAAGCCTGAAGAATGTGAGGGTGTTAAATTATGCGTATATGTGGTAGAATAATGGTCTAGTCAGAAAGAACAGCAAGTGCAAAGTCCCTACAGTGGAAGTGTGCTTAATGTATTCCAATATCAGAAGAAAGACTGTCATTGGATATAAAAAATTCAAAAGCTATGACCGATAGGCTCAGAGAAGGGGTTAAGACTTGATGATGCAGAGCCTTTATAGTCTTTACACAGAGTAAAATAGGAAGCCATGGAGGATTTTGAGTAGAGGAGTGAGATGACAGGCTGAATGTTTTAACAGAATCACTCTTGTTGCTATGTTAAGAATGAACTATAGGCATAAGTGATGGAGAAAGAAACGGCAACCCACTCCAGTATTCTTGCCTGGAGAATTCCATGGACAGAGGAGCCTGGCGGGCTACAGGCCATGGGGTCGCAGAGTCAGACACGACTAAGTGACTAACACACGCACACAGGCATAAGTGAAAGCTCTTAGCATAGTCCAGATGAGAGATGGTGGTCACCCAGGTGGGGACGTGGGCACTGGAAGTGGTGATTACATATGTATTTGGAAAGATGTGCTGATGGGTTGAGTAGATGTGAGTTATGAAGAGAAAGAGCCGTCAGTGCTTTCCAGATTGTGGGTGCGAACTTCTGGTAAAGCAGAGCCATTTTATACTAGATCGTAAAGACTGAGGGAGGGAAAGATGTGGGGCAAGGGTGGGAGATAGGGGAGGAATCAAGAGAATATTTTCAACTTAAATTGGAGATACCTGTTAGATATCCAATGGGAGATGTTGGAGAAACATTTGGGAAATAAGTCTGTATTGAGCGTAAGAATTCAGGACTGGAAAATTGGTGATCATTTGCATATGACTGGCACTTAAAGAAGGCATTCATCAACTGATCCATTATGTAAACTCATTCTAAAAAATTTCTTTGTCTACTAACGGAGTAAGGCAAAACAGTATTTTTTTGGAATCTATGACTTTGAAGTACCATCGTGTGTGGTGGTAGTTATGTCCAACAGAGGTCCAATAGGTGAATCTCTTCAGGATGAAAGACAGATAAGTCCTTTTTGAGTCGAAGTATAAAGATAAATAGCTTGCAAAAATCAGTTATTATTGTATCAAATAAAAGAATCAACACTAGTAATATAAAATTCTAATTTTAAAAAATGACTTATTTCTTTCTTTTTGCCTGCCGGGTCTTCGTTGCTCTGTGGGCTTTTTTCTGGTTGTGGCAGCAGGGGCTGCTGTCTAGTCTCAGTGTGTGGGCTTCTCACTGCAGTGGCTTCTCTTGCCGTGGAGTGCGGGCTCTGGGCCGTGTGGGCTTCGGTAGTTGCAGCCCTTGGGCTCAGTAGCTGTGGCTCCCAGGCTCTAGGGCACAGCTTTAATAGTTAGGGCAAACGGACGTGGTTATTCACAGTGTGTGGGGTCTTCCTGGATCAGGGATTGAACCTGTGTCTCCTGCATTGGCAGGCAGAGTCTTTACCACTGAGCCACTGGGGAAGCCTCCAAATTCTAATTTTTAAGTCACCTTTTTTGTTGGCTACAAAAACTATTGTAAACAAATTGTGGCTAATGTGCTTGCTATTTTAGAAATTTCTAGTATGAATAATGCTTTTTTCAAGTGAATACTAGTGAACATTTTCAGTTTCTGGCAAGTTCTCATTATCACTCTTTATTAATCTTCATCACCCTGAAGATTAATGTTACCAGAATCTGATCTCTTGTATTTTATTAGTCCCATTTTGAAGTCTGAAAAGATTAAAATGCCCAAGACATATCAAGAGTTGAGTCTCTGTGTATTTGTATTTATGACAGCAAAGTATATATATTAGAGAAGTTGTCAAAGACCTTGTAATCAATAAAAATATATATTAAACTTTCCTAAACATTGATCTTTTGAGGCCAAATCTATTTAAAAATAAGTGTTTTGATAATTATAAAAAGTTGTTAAAAATCACACTTAACACATTGCTGAATTCCCTGATATTGGTGTTTGCTTACTTTTAATATCAGATTGATCTTTGTAGCTCCTCAGTAAATACAATCCAGGGAGCTCTAGAGAGCATGGTTAGCCAGATGAGTATATTTATATTCTCTTAGCACATTCAGATGAAAATTACACAGCCAAACACATCTGCCAGGAAGGATATGCTTCAGGCTGTTGTTCAAATTAAATGAGAGAAAGGGATCTAAACATTAACAAAATCTGAAGATTCAGTGGAAATTAACTAGGTCCTATAGCATAATATAGTATAAAAATGCCAAACTTTCGAGCAAGCTATATGTTCTTGTTACTTCGTTAACAAGATAGTTTACAAAAGAAATGTTTATCATTTTAAAATTTGCATATTGCCATTCTTCAGTCAGGTCTCAGAGTATAATTATTTTATCAATTAATAATAAACTGTTACTCTGTGCCTCTTATGTGCCTGGAAGTTGTCGTCAATGCTAACGAAATGACCAAGACAAGCAATATACCTTCAAGGAACTTTCAGTCTAATTAAAGGAGACGTATATAGACAAACGTATAATACAGTATAAGTAAAACAGCAAGATAAGTATCTGTATGAGGCCAGGAAGGGTATAAAAATATTTGGTAAAGGAAATGAACTCTGTTGAGGTTTGGGTGAGGCTAAGAATTTTCTGGTGGCATTATTGCTGAGCTGAGTTTTGAAAGAGAATAAATGAAAATTTCCTAGGCATTATGTAAAGAGATACAGGAACAGGGAAAAAGCCACATGTATAGGCATAGAAGTCTGAAACCGCTTGGTGTATCTGGAGAACTACTATAGTTGTTGATGTAAATAGTGTAAATAGTTGTTGATGTAAATAGTATAAAATAAAAAGTATAAATAGTGGAAAATAGTGTCAGGAAATGAGGTTGGAGAGGTACACCAGGGAGAGATTGTGTATGTTATACCAGAGAGCTTGGTTTTTGCTGTGTGGATAATGGGGAGATAGTGAAGAGTTTTAAGCAGGGAAAAATGTAATCTGGCTTGTACTTTAGAACACTACCTGTGTCTGCAGTATGAAGGAGGGAAGTTAGGCAGTTAAATATATCTCCTTTTATATGTATACACCTAAGTATATGTGTGTGTGTGTTAAAATACATATGGATAACAAAAAAGAACCAAAATGTTTAAGAAAAAAAGCTGCTAGAACTATAAAAACACTTTATTGTTGGAGATTTCAATAATATCCCTCCAATACAGACTTATAGGGATGCTTTGGCTCAGAGGTTAAAGTGTCTGCCTGCAGTGCGGGAGACCTGGATTCAATCCCTGGGTCGGGAAGATCCCCTGGAGAAGGAAATGGCACCCCACTCCAGTATTCTTGCCTGGAGAATCCCATGGACAGAGGAGCCTGGTGGGCTACAGTCCACAAGGTCGCAAAGAGTCGGGCACGGCTGAGCGACTTCACTAATACAGACTTATGGGTAAGTCTGTATTGAGACTGTGACCATAACACACACACATACATTTTAAAGATATTTATTTATTTATCTGACTGTGTGGCCCTCAGTTGCGGCACATGGACTATTTCGTTGTGGTGCGTGGGCTCAGTAGTCGCGGCTCGCAGACTCTCTAGTTGCGGCACATGGGCTCCACAGCATATGGGATCGTACTAGTTTCCCGACCAGTGGAGTGTAGGGATCAAACCTTGCAGGGCAGCTTGTTAAACACTGGACCACGAGGGAAGTCCCTGGTATTATTTTATAAACTTTATTCTCTAGGATATGAGGGTGTATTGAGGAAGTACTTATTATAAGACCAAACCTTTCATTAAAAGAGCAAAACAAAAATTTCCTAGTGTTTTTCAAAATAGAGTTATATGAGGGATTAAGGTCTTAACGTTTTGAATCCTGAAGTATGACCATAATGAAATTAACTATATATTTTTTAAAACATCTTAAATTTCAGTAGAGAGCCTTCAGACTACATCTTTAAGAATGGAATTTTCTGGTGATCCTTTCCAAGACAAATTAATTTCACGAGTCTTGTTGATCTCTTACAAGAATTGTTTGACTCTATTCAGTGGTATAAAGAATCCGCCTGCCAGTATAGAAGACAGGTTCGATTCCAGGGTCGAGTAGGTCCCCTGGAGAAGGAAAGGGCAACCCACTCCAGGATTCTTGCCTGGGAAATCCTGTGGACAGAGGAACCTGGCAGGCTAGAGTCCATGGGGTCATAAGAGTTGGACACAACTTAGTAACTAAACAACAACAAGGTTCCTCATAAAAGTGGAATCACTCATCATTTGCTATTTTGAGACTGGCTTATTTCACATAACAGTGTCTTCAGGGTTCGTTGGTATTGTAGCATGTGTGAGAATTTCCTTCCTTTTTAAAGCTGAATGATATTGTATGTATACACCACATTTTGTTTATTCATTCATCTGTGGATGGACACGAGTTACCATTGAGCATCTTTTCATGTGCTTGTTGCTATTTGATTGTCTTTGGAGACATTAAGTGTCTTTGGAGAAGTGAAGAGAAAGTCGCTCAGTTGTGTCCAACTCTTTGCAACCCTGTGGACTGTCCATGGAATTCTCCAGGCCAGAATACTGGAGTTGGTAGCCTTTTCCTTCTCCAGGGGATCTTCCCAACTCTCCCACATTGCAGAAGGATTCTTTACCAACTGAGCTATCAGGGAAGCCCTTTCTTTGGATAAAGTTATTTTCAAATCCTTTGCCTGTTTTTTAAATTGGGTTATTGTTGTTGTTGACTAGTAGGAATTCTTTTCATATTTCTGTATATATTACCTCTTATCAGATAAATGATTTGCGAATATTGTCTCTCATTTTGTAGGTTTTCTTTTCAATCCTGTTGATAGTCTTTTGGTGAACATGAGTTTTAATTTTGATGTAGTTGAATTTTTCTATTTTTTCTTTTGTTGCCTGTCCTCTAGGATAGTTATTCTTGATCATTCTTTCTGATAAAATAAATGGAGGATATTTGCCTATTAAGGAAACGCATACATAGTGTGTAATGACAGCAAATTCTTACCAGCATAGGGAATACTTAGGTTTAAGAAGCAAGACACTTTTCTGGCTTATTAAAATCCAGATGTAAAATGAGACATCAGAGGGAAGCATAATGCATTGTAGGAACCCTGGCCATGAACTTTGCTGGGGAAGTAGAACAAGTGTTGTAAGAGCATTGGTAACAAGGGGTCTGTCAGGAAACCTTCCCCTCATTCTGTTAATTCCTCTTCAAAGACTCTTCAGAGAGGCCTTCCTTGAGCACCCTTGTTACCTTCCCAACTTGCATCACACTCATCCCTTTCCCTTTTATTTTTAAAACAAAATACTTTTGTATGACCAGGTATTGTTATTTATTTGCTTATTTATTGTCTTGTCTTTCCTTGCAAGAGCAGAGACTCCTTTCTTTCTTTCTTCCTTCCTTCCTTCTGATTTTCTAGGTGTTTTTTTCCTGTTACTGGTTTCTTATTTAAATCTATAATTGAGAATATACATTGTATAATTTTTATTATTTTAAATTTAAGTGTACTTTATGGCTCAGAATATGTCTATCTTGGTGTTCATGTGTATTTTGCTATTATTGGATATATTATTCTATAAATGTCAATTAGATCCAACCTCTCTCCACTTTGGTATCCATACGTTTGTTCACAGTCTCAATACAGACTTATCCATAAGTCTGCATTGGAGGGATATTATAAGTCTCCAACAACAATAGTGTTTTTGTAGTTCTAACAGCTTTTTTTCTTAAGTATTTTGGTTCTTTTTTGTTACGCACATACATTTTAAAGATTGTTCTGTCTTCTTGGATAAATGACTCCCATTATCTTTTATAGCATCCCTCATTATCCCTGATAATTTTTCTTCAGAGGTCAGCCTTATAGGAAATGAATATAGCTCTGCCAGCTTTTCTTAAAAATTAGTGTTAGCATGGTGTATCTTTCTCTCTCTTTAGCTTAAGTCTTTATATTTAAAGTGGATTGCTCTCCAATAACCTAGAGTTGGGTCTTGCATGTGCTTTTTAAAAAGCCCACTCTAACAGTTATGTATTTTGATTAGCATATTTAGAACATTGGCATTTAAAGTGGCTTTTTTATATGTCTGCCAAGATATATCTGGCCATGTATCTGCCAACTTGACAACTGTTTGCTACTTAACTGCGCTTGTTTGTGGTTTCCTCCCCCGTTCTCTTTCTGCCTTTTCTAGTTTTTCTCCCGTTTCACGTTTTGTTTTATTAGAGCATTCTTGAGAGCATTTTTAGTTCACAAAATACTTTGAGCAGAATATATATACCTCCTCACCCCCACAGACATCCTGTTTCCCCTGTCATCAAGATCTTGCTTTAGCATGGTACTGTTGTTTAAAATTGATGAACCAGTGCTGAGATTCTTGTTTCTACTTTGTTCACTCCTGACTTTTTTCAGAGCTTACAACGATTCTCTATGACTATTTGATGAATTAATAGAGCATTGGACATTTTGTTCTTCATTTTGTTGAATATTTTGTAGTTTTGCTTTCAATAAAAATTTCAGGAAGTAGATGCTGATTCTCAGGCTGAAATAGTTGATCTGTGTGACTCTTCCATTTCCAGGTATATGCTTTGCAACATCATTATCTCATAGCAATAATTAATTCCTGTTGTAACCTTCTGTTTCAGTACTGTGCCAATTATGACAAGTTATAAAATAGGTTAAATATTTAGTTCCTATTGTATGTCAGGCACTGTTTTAAGCCATGTATGGGTGTTAGAACATGAACATCTTAAGCTTGATTTAAGTAATTTTGGTACCAGTAGTTTTAATAAAGGGTATTATTTTCATTTAAAACTGAGATTTATGAATCAAGTTGTATTTATAAAGATAAGTTAGCTAAATTTTTCCCTTAAATTTAACCTAATGTGAACTTTTTTCCAGATATTTTCTAAATTTGGCACAGTCTTAAAGATTATCACCTTTACAAAGAATAATCAGTTTCAAGCCTTGCTTCAGTATGCTGACCCATTGAATGCACATTATGCCAAAATGGTAATTATGATCTTTGTTTCATTTTTCACTTGTTGTTATAGTCACTTTAGTGATACCAAAGAAAGTCATCATGTTTTCTATGCTGTGGTTTACTATGTTTTTTAAAAAAATTGTAATAAAATGTACAAACTAATTTATCATTTTTAAATGTACTGTTCCTTTTGCTCTTTTTGTAGTCGAAAAGCTACTTTCTTCATATGAAATGGTTTCAAATCCCTTATCATTTCTTGTATTTCTGGGACTCATTTCTGTTTGTCATATTTGAAGTCTAGAGTTGCGCAAAGTACTCCTGATGTAATCTAACTAATAGAATAGAATTATCTTTGCCCTGGTGCCCTCATTTACTTCTATTAAGTGAGCCAAAGATTGATTGATTTCTATATTTTTTGCAGCCATATTCACTGTTGAATCTCATTGAGCTCTAAATTGATAGACATTAAATCTTAGGAAATATGCTGCTTTCAATTCATACTGTCTTCTTTTTAGCACACAAGTGCTTGTCTTTTGACAAGATCTAAAACTTCACATTCAGTTTGGTTGTGTTTGATCCATCTCCTATTGAGATCTATCCCTAACTCTAATTCTGTCTTGTATCAGTATCTGAATCATTTCTAATTTTTTCCTGAAGATAGAGACTAAGGCGGACAGCACTCTGTGTGTCACGTAGTGAGCTCTTGACTGGGAATGACATTGATATTTGCTGTATCTCTGCCTGCATGTATTGTTCTGTAGCTTTACAATGGCATACTCATCAGTAACTGTTACAATAAGTAAGCGTTTTTTAGTACGTTTGTTTTTTGTTTTATTTTTTGTGTTTTAGTTTCTGGTATCTATTTTTTGTAAATTCAAGTGTTTGTGGAAGTCATTAGTAGCTATAAATATCCCTTCAGAAGATCTTTATCATTATCAAAGAAGAGATTGCTAATTTTTGGTCTTGTATCTGCTCTGACTTAAAACTTCCCTCAATCTTGTTACTCAAAGAAAATAAATTTACAACAACAACAAAAAAGTGGTTGATACTGTTCCACATATTGTGGTTCTGACAAGTACCATTTACAAAGACTTTATATCATAACCTATATAAACTACACTAATATGAATTAAGATGAAATGTTAAATTTAAATATATTTAAACATTTTAAAATAATCATAATCATAATTAGTACAGTGTACAATAATGTATTATAGTTTTTCAAGCTTATACATTTCTCCTCTTCCACTTATCTTACCATAGATAAAATAGAGATTATCACTTTACAGAAGAAAAAACTGAGAAATAGAGTTTTCATTTTCTCTTTTAGGCTCACACAGTTAGTGATAAAGGTAAAAGGAAAAACAGTTGGCTTTTAGTTTAGTCCTTTCTGCTTTATGCCTGATTGCCACTTTTTGTCAAAGTAGAGGCTACTTGATTTACTGTTGTCTTGCAAAACATCAGTCCCTTTCTTACATGCTTTAGGCTCTGGATGGCCAGAATATCTATAATGCATGCTGCACTCTGCGTATTGACTTCTCCAAGCTCACCAGCCTTAATGTGAAATATAATAATGACAAAAGCAGAGACTTCACTCGCTTAGACCTTCCCACTGGTGATGGCCAGCCATCCCTTGAACCCCCTATGGCTGCTGCTTTTGGTGAGTAGTTCTGTTTTGGGTCATAGAACAAGCTTTCTAAAGTTAAAAGTTTAATTTGTTAATCCATATATGTCAGCTGATTTCTTCTTGGATTCTCTCAGGATTTCTAGAGAAAAGGGAGACTCATGGAACAAAAATGTGTTCATTAACTGAATCTTAATATTAATAGATTCTATTAGTTGTCAAAAACAAGTGGATACCTAAAATTGAATTTATTTTCTAACATTAATTGAAGAATATTGCTCATTCTTTATAAACCATACAACCATTTGTCTGGATTTAATAGTCTTATATATTACCATTGGTTTCAACAAGTTGATTTATAGCCAGCAGAATATCGACATAAGTGCTCTTGAGAGAAATACTTCTCCTTTTTAAAGTAGTGATATTTTACAACAAGGGCCTGAATTGGTAGTATGTTCTTTCTTTATTCAAAGAAGAGGATTTTGTTTTTTAAACATCAGAACTTTTTGTCATTACCCTAAGTTTGTGTGAAATTGCATTTTTGCACTAGTAAAAATACAATCTTCTGCATTACTCATGCTAATGTTGCTTTGAAGAGCTTCCTTTTATTTAAGATCAGGTCTCAGTAATCTAAACTTTTGAAGTAAACCTTTATGTAAAAGGAAAAGTAGTGAATAGCCTAGTTGAATATATCACTCGGTTAATGTACTTTTTGGCTTTACAGCACTCAAATGTGGTTTATTATTTACATAAGGTATTAAATTTTATTACCCTTCATGATTGATTTTTCTTTCCCAGATGATACCATAAAATATTAATTGAGACTTTAAGTGGTATTCAGTTTATCTTCATTTTACAGGTGAGAAAAAAGAATCTTTAGCCAGATAGTTGTCCAAATTTTCTAGAAAAAAGTAAATTTAAAATAAAAGCTTTTTATTATTTATAACTGAAAAAAGTCAAGTGGATTGTTCAGTTCGTGTCCCTGAATTGTTAAAGTTTCTATTTTAGCCTAACCAAGTTTTTGTGTTTTATACATTTGGCCTTCCATATCTACAGGTTTGACATCTGTGGATTCAACAAACCACAGATCAAAAATACTTGGAGAAAAAAAGTTTCATAAAGTTCCAGAAAGCAAAACCTGAATTTGCCTTATACCAGCAACTATTTACATAGCATTTACAACATATTAGGTATTACAATTACAACATATTAGGTATTACAAGCAATTTAGAGATGATTTCAAGTATACCGGAGGATTTGCAGAGATTATATGCACATACTGTGCCATTTTATAAAGGGACTTGAGCATCCTTGGATTTTGATGGTATCTACAGGGTTGGGGGCTGGGAGTGTCCTGGAACCAATCCCTTGTAGATACTGAAGGGGGCTGTATTTGTTATCGGCCTCTACTCATATGTACAACTTGGCAGAGCCAAAGGTCTTTGTAATTAGCATTTTAATAGCAAGTGATAGAAATTGGGGCTGTCATTCAAGTTTGCCAAAGCTTGGCTATCAAGTGCAGAACTGCACATATTCCAATAATTGAATACATACTGTTGGTGTAATTAATGTTCTCCTTTGTGGGAGGAGGACATTTTAAAAATACGATTAAGAATTTTGGTTTCTGAATATAAAATATCAAAATGTTGCTATCCTTTCTTATTGTGTTAATAAGTCCTTTGTCATTGCAAATAGTATGTACATTCTAAGATAAGTAATTTATCAAACAGAGAACAATACCTTTAGGTGTTGTATGAAAGTTTACTCTGCCTCTCACAAATATTTGACATGGTTCACTATTCCCTCCTTTTTTTTCTCTTGGCTTTGAAAATGCTACACTTCCAGATCTCTGTTCCTTACTTAACTAGCTGTTCTTTCTTTTAAAAATTACCTTTCAGGTTCTTAGAGCTAAGTTGTAAGCATTCTGGGGTCTTCCTGATCTGTTGTAGAGATAATATATAAAATATTATATTAATAGAAAAGCTTGTAAAAATATGTGAATATAGTTTTTTAATATATATTTTTTATTTTTCATGAGAGGTTTTAACACTATTCTACTAATTTCATTTAGTTAGTTATGGCTGTGCTGGGTCTTCATTCCTGTGTGGGTTTTTCTCTAGTTGCAGCGACCCAGAGTCTGCTCTCTGGCTGCGGTGGACTCCCTTGTTGCAGAGCATGGTCTCTGGCGTGTGGGCTTCAGTGGTTGTGACTCTTGGGCTCTAGAGCACGGACTCAATAGTTGTGTCCCACGGGCTTAGTTGTTCCGTGACATGTGGGACCTTCCTATATCAAAGATCCTCCTGCATTGGCAGGCAGATTCTTGACCACTGAGCCACCAAGGAAGCCCCTGAGTACAGTTTTAAGTATCCATACTACTCAGATTAAAAAATGTATACCCATACTGTAGAAGCGCCATTCGTACCCCTCTCATTTATTGTGTTCCCATTCTCCCTGCTCCAAAATAACTGTAGTCTCAAATTTTTGATGGTAGTCCTGCTTTTGCTTTTTTTGCTTTTCTCCTGTGGTTTGGTTTTGGTTTTTTACTACTCATTATGCAGCCCTAAGTGCTAGAGATTTTTCTCCTATATTTAGAAGTTTATTTAAATAGAATCACGCTGTTTTCCTTTTTGATTCATCTCTGTTCACATATGTGTCTCTTGCTTCTCCATTTCCAACACTGTCATGTGTATAGATTTCCACTGTATGAATATATTATAGTCGGTTTATCTATGCTACTATTGATAGACATTTTGGGTTATTTTAGTGTGAGGCTATTATGAACAGTGCTGCTTTGAAATTTTCCTAATTATCACTGAGGTTAAACTTATGTTTGTTGGCCATTCTTCTTTATGAATTTTCTGTTAATTCTTTTTTATGTTTAGTTTCTTGTCATTTCTTATTTGTAGGAATTCTTAAATATCCTAGTCACTAGTCTTTTTGTTGATTTTATGTGTTGCACATAGTTTCTATCAGTTTTGGCTTATTGGTTCATTCTCTTCATGGTATTTTTATATGGCCAGATTTACTTGCCATATCCTTTATGTCTGTGTTTTTGTGTCATGTTTAAAAAAATCCTTTATTACTTTAACATTATAAATATTAAACACTTAGAAATTCTAAAGTGTATAGTATTTTAGAAACTTTTTATTGCAGTATTTCAAGTTGCAGAAATAGTTGAAAGAATCCCTCATATCCTTCAGAGTCTCTGATTATTAACATCACACCACATTTACTTTATCATCTCTCTTTGTGTGTGTCTGTGTGTGTGTGTGTGTGTGTGTGTCTGTGTGTGTGTGTGGTATTTTTTTCTTCCTTTGAGTCACTGGAAAATAAGTTACAGTAAAAAAGAAATAATAATAAGTTGCAGACATAATGTCCCTTCTAAATACCCATTGTATATTTTCTAAGAACAAGGACATTCTTATGTAAATAACAAAATCAGAAAATTAGCATTCACACGATACCATTATCTAATCCATAGACCTTTAAAAAATTTTGCGAGTTGTGAAAATAATGTTCTTTATAACAAAATGTTTTTCTAGTAGGGATCCAAACCAGTATCAGGCTAATTTATTTGTCATGTCTCATGGAGGCCTTTAATTTGGAACATTTCCTCATTCTTTGTCTTTTATGACCTTTAAATTTTTGAAGAGTTCAGGGTTGAGTATTTAATAGAATGTATCCCAATATGCGTGTCTGGGTTTTTGGCTGAAATAATGTTGTGTCTTTCTCGTTTGATCACATCAGGAATGCTGCCAGTTTATCCTATTCATGGTGATGTTAACTTTGATCACTTAAGGTGGTTTCTTCCAGTTGTCTTACTGTTTTTCTCTTTGTAATTAAAAACACTTTTTTGTAGGGAGGATATGTTGAGACTATATAAACAGCCTGTTTCTTACAACTTTTCACCCTTTAGTTGTTTTTTTTTTTTAAAGATTTTTATTTGATGTGATCCATTTTTAAAGTTTTTATTGATTGTTACAATATTGCTTCCTTTTTATGCTTGGGATTTTTGGACACGAGGCATGTAGGTTCTTAACTCCCCAATCAGGGACTGAACTTGGATTGCTTGCATTGGAAGACGAAGTCTTAACCACTGGACCTCCAGGGAAGTCCTTCATACCTCAGCTTTAATATCCATTGCCTAAAATAGTTGTCACCATAATGGTTGTTGCTGTATTGGTGATTTGCTAATTTCATCTTTCCTCCTGATTTATAGCTGGGATTTTATTATAAAGGACTTTTTTTTACCGCTCCATTCATTCATTCATTTTTACTACATTTATGTGAATTTAAGGTTTATAATGTGCTACTTTGTATTTACATAGTGTAGTATGATTGCTGGTGTAAGTGATATCTATCCCATTGCATAATTTTACTATTACTGTCTATGTTCATTATACTGTACATTAGCTCTGTATGACTTATTCATTCTGTTTATTTTTTCACATTAATATGGACTTGTAAATCCTTATTCTATGGCATAATTTCATATTATCATTTTTCATTTTATGTTCAAACTCTCCCAGATTTGGCCAGTGGGAGCCCTTTCATACAAGTTTCTGTGGCCTTTTGACATGTCCTCATCATCGTATGCACACTTCATTACTTTCTGGCAAAAGATATGTCAAATCTTCTTTACTGCCCTGCCTTAGCACTGCAGTCAGCCATTTCTCCAATGAGCCCTGGTTCCTTTTAGTGGAAAACAGTATTTGCAAATCAGTATTAAGGTATTATATATGCTCATTGATAATAGGGTATCATTGCTTCTAGAAACTTTAAGTGGATGTGTATGCATACTTCATAAATATATTTCTCTGTGTGTTTTTAAAAAAACACTGATTCTTCCAATTCTTTTTTTTTTTTTGATAATTCCAATTCTNATATTTCTCTGTGTGTTTTTAAAAAAACACTGATTCTTCCAATTCTTTTTTTTTTTTGATAATTCCAATTCTAATTGAGCACCCTTTTTTTTCATATTGTGATTCCTTTCTTCAGGAATGAGAAATCTAGTTTTCCGTTAGCCTCAACATATTTACCCATTTGCTCAATCCTATAATACACAAAACGTTTCAGAATTGTTAACACATACCATTAACTAGAGGTTAATATTTGTATAAGTAGTTTTCCGGGCATTGCTCCAATGGTCTATTATTTTTGTCATTACCACAAGTCTCAGTGCCTGACAGAGTTAAGTCTCTCATTCTTCAAGAGTATCTTGGCATTTCTTGACCATTTACACTTAGAAATTTTAGGATCAGCTTTTCAAGTCCTCAAAGGGGGGCGGGGGGAGCACTCTTAGGGTTTTAATTAGATTATATTGACTTTATAAATCACTTAGAAGACAGTTGACATCTTTACAATAGAGTCTTCCAGATTTTGAACATTGTGTACCTCTCCATTTGTATGTTCTTTAATATCTTTGAGTAAAGTTTGATGACTTTTCCCTATAAAAGTATGTTTACATATGTTTTGTTAGTTATTCCTAAGAGCTATACTTTTTAGATTCAAATTAGTTATATCAAGGAATACAGGGAATTCCCAGTTCAATACTAAGAAAACAAATCATTAAAAATGGGCAAAAGATTTGAAAAAAGTATTTTACAAAAGCTGGTATATGAGTGGCAATAAACACGTGAAAAGATGCTCAGCATCCCTAGTGATCAGCAAAATGGAAATTAAAATTACTGTAACCTATTACTCCATACCCTTGACAGCATCTTGATTTGGTAGAGTGTTGTCTCTTACTGGTCCTAGAAATGATCTTTTCACATATGCCATCTTCAGACTGTTTCTTTTCTTATTTTGGGGGATTTTGACTAGACCTGTTAAATTATCTTACTCTGTTCTGAGTATCTCAAACTTTCTGTCCTGTTTTTTCCTTTATCTCTCCGAGCTGCATCCTGAATAATTACTTAGGGCCTTTCATTTTATTAATGGTCTCTTCACCTTTGTCTAATCTGTTGTTAAACTTGTCTGATAATTTTAAATTTCAGCAATTGTGCTTTTTATTTCTAGAAATTTTATTCTTTTTTTAAGTATCATCTGCCTTGTAGATACTTTTCAGCCTAGCTTTTATTTTTCCAAACTTACTATTTAGAATCCTCATCTGATAATTCCAATGTGTGAAGTCTTTGCAGTTATTTTTCTGCAATTAGATATTTATTTTTCTACTTTCTTCTTTTGAGTTATTCACTTACTTGGGAAATAACTTCTGAGACTTCTTAGTCTCAAGAGGGTATGTTCCTCCAGAAAGAGTTTACTTGTTTGCAACATCAAAGGATCTGTGTCTGGGACCATTTCAATCTAAATCCGTAATTTTGTTAATTTTCCCTTGAATTCCTAAGAAATATGAATTTAGGCTGCAAATTTGCATGAGAGCTTACTTTTGGCTAGACCTTTTCAGGAACTTTTTTTTGTCTCTTCTCTGTTAGACACAAAGTCAGCTTTCCTTATAGTCTTCTGAAGGCAGGAGGAGTAGGTAATGGGATGGGTTATTTTAGGTTTATTCTGTTGCATTAATGTCATGGAGGTCTCCTGTTGACTTCCTTCCTCTTGGGCTAACCTTGGGTTTTGCATCTTGTCCATTAAGCGTGAGGATGATAAAACCAAAGCTATTTGATAGAGTTAGGTTTTTAGCCGGGTTACTCTTATTAATCATCTTGTTAGCTGTTAGGTTTTTTTTGTTTGTTTTTTTTTTAAAGCTCTTTTTACTGTTCATGGGACATATCTGCCACAAGGTTGGTCTTTATCATTTAGTCTGCTACTATATCCACATTTTTAAAAAACAATAATTGGACCTTTTTTCCACAATATATATTGGTTGTAATGTTTCAAATATCTCTGTATTTTGTCTAGTGACTTGTAATTTATATAATAATTTAGACATTAAGCTTGTTTTAGGGTTTGCTACTATAAATAATAGCACTGAGAAACACTGAGAAACTGATTTCATAGATAAAAATGTTATCTATTTGTATTACCATAATTGCTATTGGTAATATATTTTCCAAATGTAAAATACCTGTGATATAGCTATTCAAATCTTAAACCTTTTGCTTTAAAGTTTGTGTAAACCAATATCTAACAGGTTAATTTGCTAAAATGTTTCTGTTCCTGCTTACTTGAGGAATGTAGATTTATGGAAACTTTACAAATGTTTCTTTTGTCAAATATTAACAAATGTTCTTGTACTTGGAAACAGTTATTTAAAATTTGGCCCTGGAACAGTTTGCCAGTTCTTTCATTTATTGCTGTTTAATGTTCAGGAGAGTTAATATCAAAAATGTTCCTCATTTCTCTCAAACCGACTGCATATCTTCTGCCTCATACCACCACTCCCCATAACCACTTGTATTAGACTTGTGTTTGTTTTAAAAGTACTTCTCTTGCCTTTCTGACAAATCTGTGATTTACAGTAATTAACATTTATTCCTCTCATATAACTGACACCTAAACAACTGTGAATCAGCTTCTGCAAACTTCCCTCACATGTCTTTGACCAAGGGTCCAGGCTGAAGGTGTCACTCCATTTGAGACGTGGCATTCTCATGGCAGAGGGCGAAAGAAATCAGAGAGCTGGTGTAAACCCAGAGTGCTTCTTAAGGCTTGTGTGTAGCAGTCTGTGTCATGACTGTCCGTGTGTTCCTGTCGTGTGATTGAGTGCAGTGGTGTTGCATACAGATGTATGTTCTGCAGGAGACACTGCAAGTCACATAACTAGCCAGTTAGATGGAAGGGTCAAGTGAATACTTGGCAACCATATTTCTTCTTTCTTAACTTCCCAGTGTAAATTTCCATAATAACTCATATCCGTATTGAAGTGTCTCTGGTAAGTCTCCCTCTATGCCTTAAAATAGTTATTTGTTATGAAAATGAATCATTTTACCTATGAGCTTCAGCCTACTTGAATATAAGTTTAGCAAGGGCAGAGATTCTTGTATGCGTTATTCATTACTTCCTTAGCGCCAGAGGGGTGCTTGCCTCCTAATGTGCTTTCAGTGATATTTCTCTTACTTCATCACTCTGTCAGTTCTCATTTTTGTGTCTTCATTTATTGTCAGTTCTCTCCACTAGCTCTGTCCCTGAAGTCTCTTTATGACTATGTTTTCTTGAATTATTTTAATAAATCATAGCACACATTTAACAAATTCTGTTAAATAATTCTCTTTAATGAAGAGAATAAACTTACGTGATCTTTTAACTCCTCTGGAAAATTCAGCCTACATACTTGCTGTAAATATGCATATCACCCTATTCATTTAAAGAAAAAAAATCCCTCCCTTTGACTCGTACAATCTAGCTTCTCACTATTGCTCTAGAACTATCACTTAACGTTTATGTTTCTCACTCTCCCTGACTTTTATTGAACCCCTCTCCCTGAAATTCCGTCTCTGGATCCTGAGGGACTGTGATTCATTGTTTTGTTTTCTGGGGCTGTTCTCTGTGTCTCTTTTCCTTAGAATGTTCCTCTTCCACTTAAGTGTGCTGATACTCCCAGGCTCTCTTTTTAGCTTTCTTCATTTCTTGTCTTGGCCCTTTTTAGTGGAGTTCTTCTTCATATGACTTTTATATTTATTTCTATATAGATGATTTACAAATCTATCTTGTAATAGTTAGAAATTCTGAGTTTACCCCCTCATTTCCACTTACGGCATTGCCATTTGAATGTCTTAGTATCACCTCGACCTTAATTTGTCCTAAATCAAATTGTTTTCTTAGTAATAATGATTCTACCATTTAGAGCTAACTCCTGTATTTGTTGATGGTGCACAGTTGCCAGGCTTCTAAATGGAGAAGGAATATCAGCCTTTGTTTGGCATGTGGTACACACTAAGCACTCAGTTCAGTTCAGTCGCTAAGTTGTGTCCGACTCTTTGCGACCCCATGAATTGCAGCACGCCAGCCCTCCCTGTCCATCACCAACTCCCGGAATTCACTCAGACTCCACGTCCATTGAGTCAGTGATGCCATCCAGCCATCTCATCTTGGGTCATCCCCTTCTCCTCCTGCCCCCAGTCCCTCCCAGCATCAGAGTCTTTTCCAATGAGTCAACTCTTAGCATGAGATGGCCTCTTCGCATGAGGTGGCCAGAGTACTGGAGTTTCAGCTTGAGTATCATTCCCTCCAAAGAAATCCCAGGGCTGATCTCCTTCAGAATGGACTGGTTGGATCTCCTTGCAGTCCGAGGGACTCTCAAGAGTCTTCTCCAACACCACAGTTCAAAAGCATCAATTCTTCGGCACTCAGCCTTCTTCACAGTCCAACTCTCACATCCATACATGACCACAGGAAAAACCATAGCCTTGACTAGACGGACCTTTGTTGGCAAAGTAATGTCTCTGCTTTTGAATATACTATCTAGGTTGGTCATAACTTTCCTTCCAAGGAGTAAGCGTCTTTTTTAATTTCATGGCTGCAGTCACCATCTGCAGTGATTTTGGAGCACTGCTTTTCACTTAATGTCCAACTCAACTTTTACTTCCTGAGAAGCCTTCAAGCAGTCCCAGAGATCCTTGGCAATCCCTTCTTCTTAGACCACTTGCAGTATATTTGTATTTAAACCTCTAGATCCTCAGCATGTGAATCTTCTGTAATTCGTAATTTTAGTTTGTAAAGCCTCTCAAAGGCAAGGATTTTTATTTCATATTTTTATCAGCACAGTACCCTAGTGGTACAGTATAGTTTAGTGAATATTTGATGATTTTTACATAGAAACAGTGCTCTAAATAAGGGCAGGAATATCAAGCTAAATAACAAAACCAGATAAACTAAAACTAAGTAGCAAACTAATAACTAAGAATGAAATATTAATAACATTCTAGCTGTAGTCTTGAACCTTGAACCCAGTTGAAAGGGATTAGCCTCTGGAAGTGGCAGAGGCTCTTATACAACACAAGGATCATCTGTTGGACAAATCTTTACTCCGAGATAGAATCTCTTTGTCAACAATACACCCTCATATGGCCATTTTATTTGTGTTGATAACCATCTTTTTAGAAGGTAATGTATTTATTTCAGCTTCTCTTCCCCATTAGGTGCACCAGGAATCATTTCCTCACCATACGCAGGGGCTGCTGGATTTGCCCCTGCTATTGGATTTCCTCAAGCTACAGGTGACTCTTTTAAAGTTGAAGTTGAAATGGTTTCTTAATGATGATTTATGTATTCTAGAACTTATCAAAATGAAAGATATGACCATGTTTGAAGGATTTACCAAAAAAGCATTGCATGTATCAGTCACGGAAGTGCCTCATGGACAATAGACGATTGTACAGCTTCCTTGTGTTTATAAATAATTCTCTCCGGTTTCATTCCCAACACTAAAATTCTATTATCTGTTCTGTATCATTTATACTTGCCATTGGCACAGATAACTATAGGTTGACTATATTAAATAACCTTAGGTTTGTCTCTTTGGTTATTATATAAAATAGATGCACTGCTTGCTGATAAGCAGCTCAATTACATGTTAAACAGACTTCTGTCTTACCTGTCTTCGTGTCTTTACTGCCTTTAATGTCATTCAGTACTTATTATGCAGACAGCAAACATTTGAATTAATAAACAGTGACTATTTTATCTGTAAGTACTTTTTTTTAAATTAATGGGTTTGGAAGATTACTATAGAAGATATGCATGCTGTTTTATTTCAGAAAAAAAATACATGTATACACATTTTTTTCTTTAGCTAATGAAAATAATTAAGAGAGAGAACAATCAGTTAATACTTTGATAATGACTCTGATTCTTCCAAATAATAAACAAAAGAATTTGATAATAAGAAAAAATACTTTATGGTTTTGTGCTTAAAATACTTGAGGTTGGTGATTGGAAGAGTGATGCAGTGTTAAGTCTAGTCTACATATTATCTTTATAGCTTCCAGCTGATCTGTGAATATAACTATTTTAAACTGCAGCATAGCTACTTTCTGACAATGATCTTAGTATCCTCCCTTTCTAAGTCTAGGAATTGTAACTCTTCTCTTCAGGAGAGAGGATGAAGTTAACTAAAAAGAGTGATTTAAAAGGTTGAGATTTATTTAAGTTTTAGAATTTTTGGTGGTTTTAAGATATTTTAACATATGTTAATTAGTGAGTGATCTTATCTATCTCATTAAAATGAAGGCATTATACATTGTGTTTATGTATTTGAAGCTCCCAAGAGTTACACATTTGGAGGTAGTGATATATGGTTTCCTTTATTTTAGATTTTTTTTTGACATGCTGTATCTATAAAACACTGTAGTAGATGTTAAGAAAGAGGGAAAAAAAATGCATAAAGAGGGCTCCTGAGTTGATAAGGCTTTCTAGGTGTAATAGGGAGGTATATACACACACATGATTTGTGATAAAGTGGCCAGACTCTATTATAAGGAATTTTGAACTTAAAGAATGAATACATGAAAGAATTGGCTCATTTTACATCAACTTGGCATTTTATCTTATATAGTTTTTAAGCTGAGAATACAAATAGTTGGACCTTGTGAGGAAGTGTAGTGTTTTATGTATTGTATGTTGTGTCAGTATTCCAGTATTACAGGGCTTTCAGTAGCTTCTGCAGTATCTAGGGGAATAGAGAGCTCTGAAAATTCTTGCTCCAAAAGAATATTGAATTCCATAAATTTGTTGTTGATGGTAATAATGTTTTACAAGGTTATAAAATGTTTTTCCTCATGCAGAGTATATGTATACAATTTACCTGTTTTAGATGTACAACTCAGTGATTTTTAATAAATTTACAGAAATGTACAGCCAGTATTACCACAGTCCAATTTTAGAACATGCATCACTACCTAGCTTGCATATATGTGACTTCTGCTGAAGGGCTTTTAGAATGTATATATGTAAACACACACATGTATATGTGATTTAATGTTAGAAGTCAATATGAAAATTCATCTGCTTTAGAGAAATGTATTGGAATATATCTATTTCAAGAAACAGAAGAAAAAGAAAAAAAAAAAAAGAAACAGAAGGAGTACTGGTAGTTACAGACCCTTTGAAAAAACCTCATGGCTTTAAGACTGGTGAATTTGGTTGGTCTGCAAAGTGTTATGTAAATAATAGAGTATTAAGGATGATGCTGTCAACAAATGAGGAACTCTGCCTCCAGAGTCTGGATTGACCTTTGTTATCCTTATGGTAGCTTTGAAACATTTTCGTCTCTATTTTTGCTTTTGCTGTCATTTGTTTTCTTAAGTTGCATCAAGTGTTATAACTCTCCAGATAACTAGAATACAGAATGCTTCTGCTGTTCCATAAAGGTCTGCCAGTCCCAGCTGGACTAGGTCCCGGAGCGCTCGGCCCCCTCGCAGTCACCCCCTCCGCTGTCACTGGAAGGATGGCCGTCCCTGGGGCCGGTGGTATGCCAGGAAATTCCGTTCTGCTTGTCACCAATCTTAATCCTGATGTGAGTTGGAAAGTATCATATGTAAAAAGTCTTTCAGGAGGAAGTATTGTAGCTTCTGACTTCGAGTTGAATTCAGATGGAAATGTTTAAGAATTTGTATTGAAGTTCATCACTAGTATGTATAAAGAAGCATGTAAAAAAGCAGCACTGTAAACGCAGTCAACTCTCCTTTTTACAAGTAGACTTTTAAAACATTTTTAGTTAATGAGACCCTTATATTTTGTGTTCTCCTTTTCAAACAGCTTATCACACCACATGGACTTTTTATACTATTTGGTAAGTAATTTCTTTTGCTTTGCTGTTTTTTTGTTTTTTTTTTAATTAGCTATGATGTGAATTGAGCCCATTGCATCATTCAGTAATACTACTGCTGTGTGCCAATTAGTGTGTTTGAGGATAGAATAACAAGGAACGTTTGTTAAGTGATTATAGATACAACAGAGTTTTATAAAAAGGGAAATAGATTGTAATAAGAACATACAGCTGGAAGACCTAACCTTGCTGAGGGAATCAAAGATGATGTACAGAGAAATGATAGTTAAGCTAACTTGTGAGAAATGAGGAAGTGTTACATCAGCCAGGCAGAAAGGGAGGGCGAATGTCCATTCACAGATACTAGCAGTGAGAGACAGAGCTCTTGGAACATGGAAATGAAGGAAACTCAGTGGAGAGGATAAGGGAGAGACTTGTTGAAGCTGGACAGACGAATAGGGGACAAGGCCATTAAGAGCTTTGTAAACTACATTAAGGAGCTTGGTTTTTAACCTGAGAACAATAGGAATCCATAATGAGATTCAGATTTTAAAAATAATCCATAGACTTTTTAATAGTGTACCTCTCTCAGTTAAGAAAAAAATATTTAACATGCACTCCTAATCTATATATGATTAATTAATCATAAATTTCGTCGATCTTTTACTGTACTGTTTATGTTTAGTTTTATATTACAGACAAATACAAGAACCATGAAGTAAGCAATGTTTAATATTTTAAAGATTTTTATTAATGAAAGTTTTTAAAATAAAAATCTTGTTAACATTTAGTGAGAGTAAGATTTAATACGCTTCATTATTTTCAAAAACCTTTTTCACTTTGAATCAGTATTCCAAAATCTGATTCTAAATTCACTTTATTTTTGTACTTGATGGTTGTCGTAACTGAAAAAGATACCTCGTAAGCATACACAAGGAAATTCCCTGGCAGTCCAGTGGTTAGGATTCAGTGCTTCACTGCTAGATTCTGGGTCCAGTCTCTGGTTGGGTATCTGAGCTCCCACAAGTCACGCGACATGGCCAAGAAAACACCCTCAGCTTGAAATACAAATTGTATGTTATTTTTTAAAGGCTATTTATTTTGGCCTGGCCAGGAGGGACAGGGAAGCCCTGGTGTGCTGCAGTCCATGGGGTGCAAAGAGTTGGACACTACTGAGTGACTGAGCAACAGTATTTCAGCCACTTGTCATTTCTGAAAAGGACAGCAAATTTGGGACCCTTACATAGATATATATATATTATTTTTTTAGCTACTGTTTATCTCTCAGTTTAGTTGCTCATAGGGGCTTGCCCATAAGATAACCAGTTCTCCTTTGTGTGCCCTGAAGATTGTCCTAGTCATTCTCTCATCCTGTTACACAGTATGGTAATGGTGCTACTGTTTAAGGATCTTATTTTTACAATATTGGTGATACCCTGTTCCACATGAACTGCAATATATTTTAGCACACTAAATGGAAAAAAATGAGAAAATGTCCTTCATGTTGTAGAAAGTTTCCACCCATAATTTCTTCTATATGTTGAAAATTAGTAAAATGTAGTTTTTCATATTGGTTTATATAAACAAATCAGGATAAATAAGTTTATTTATTATCCTCTCGGGCTTCCCTGATAGTTCAGTCGATGAAGAATCCACCTACCATACAGGAGACCCTGGTTTGATTCCTGGCTCGGGAAGATCCACTGGGGAATAGATAGGCTACCCACTCCAGTATTCTGGCCTGGAGAATTCCATGGACTGTATGGTCTATAGGGTTACAAACAGTCGGACACAGCTAAGCGACTTTCACTTTCATTATCATCCCACACCCCAGTGAATCGTTTTGCCTGCTTTTTGGGATGTGGGACCCACTTTGGGGAACACTAGTATAGAAAAATTGGATGTAATGAGATCAGTTTGTGAGGTTATTGTGATTGTCCAGTTGTGAAATAGTGATAATAGCTTCGATGGTAGGGAGGATGGGAAAAGTGGACAAATGTGAGAAGTATTTAGGCCATAGAATCAGTGAGTACTGGTAGTTGATAGGATGTAACTGGTAGTTGATAGGATGTAAGAACTTAAGGAAAGGAGTAAGTCAAAAGATGACTCCCAGGTGTCTGACCAGAGCAAATACATGCATGATGATAACTGTTTATCAAGAGAGTTAGTGAACACAGGAGGGGACAGAAAGGGGAGATGAGCTGGTTTGGAATATATTAAATTTGAAGTATTTATGGGACATCCATGTGAAGGGATTAATAAATCTAGAATATAGATAAAATCTGGGAGCATATGTATGAAATTGCTCAGGGAAAGCATATAGCATGAGAAAAGAAGCTTTCTTTAAATATATTGGTAAAATTAATTGAACACTACACAGTCAGCACTAAACAACTGTTTTGTCTTTTTAATTAGGAGTATATGGTGATGTACATCGAGTGAAGATAATGTTTAATAAGAAAGAAAACGCATTGGTTCAGATGGCAGATGCAAATCAAGCCCAACTAGGTACTGGTGATTAGAAACAGTCATTATGATATGTGCATATTATCTGCTCCTTTTGTAAGTGAATTTCCCTATGAAGTAAACTTACAGCTTAAGGAGAAAGAGTTCCTCTTTATGTCAGTGTCTGCATTATTATTTGGATCTGCTTACATTTTAAGATTTAAAAATGTTTATAACTCTTTGAAGTGCATTTATCTGTTTGAACATATCATTGATGTTTAGAGCTTTGACTCTAGGATTTTTCCATTAGCTTTAAACTAATAAACATGACTTGTTTTCTTTCATTTGTTTGCTTGTTTGTTTTCCTTTTAAGTTTTCTAGAACTGTTGCTTAAAAGTTCATAATGATAGTACAAGAAAGTGTCATTTTGCTGTTTCACCATTCATTATCATAGTGGCTGTTGAAATATTACTAGTCAGATATTTATTTTAAAAAGCTTTACTTGAGATTAATTTATTCAGTAGCCATTTCCTAAGCTCGTGTTATATTTCAGGCATTCTGAAGTGTTTTAGCACTCTGCTAGGAAAATAAGTATTTTTTGTTGTATTGCTTTTCATTATGGTAAAATCAACTCATTTAATATGTTTTCATATGTAACAGTTTTTAAATTTAAAACTGTTTAAGCCCTCAAACTGACAATATAATTTTAAATGACTAAATAAAAAGAATTATGATAGTTTTACAGAGACTCTACCTTAATATCCACTATTTCCTTATTTTCTTGTTATGCACCAGCAATGAACCATCTGAGCGGTCAAAGACTTTATGGGAAAGTGCTTCGTGCTACACTGTCCAAGCATCAAGCAGTTCAGCTTCCTCGAGAGGGACAAGAAGACCAAGGTCTGACTAAGGATTTTAGCAATAGTCCTTTGCATCGCTTTAAAAAACCTGGCTCTAAAAACTTCCAGAATATTTTTCCCCCATCAGCTACTCTGCATCTTTCCAACATCCCGTATGTATCTTAATTTGTTACTATTCATTTCAGTGATAAATAATCTAGAGTATATGGTTTGGGAAGATAAAAACTGAAATTATTGTTAATGTAGTAATAGAAATTCACTAATTTCTTGTCAGATGATTTATTTGCCATCATGTCTTAAGAAGTTTATCTAAACTTACACTCCAAAAGTTAAGGTAGCAGTGTTTAAAATTTTTCTTTCCAAACAGGGAAGGGCAAAATTACATTTATGCAGAGATATTCCATTGGTGCATACTTATTCATCCTTCTGTAGAAAAGACCCTTCAGCAACCAGCATAGCAAAATCAAATAATTTATGTTGTTAAGAATTTGGTAAGCTTCCCAGGTGGCTCAGTGGTAAAGAATCTGCCTGCCAGTCCAGGAGGCACAAGAAACATAAGTTCAACCCCTGGGTTGGAAAGATCCCCTGGAGTAGGAAATGGCAACCTTCTCCAGTATTCTTGCCTGGAAAATGCCATGGACAGAGAAGCCTGGTGGTCTACAGCCCATGGGGTTACAAAGAGTCAGAGGCAACTGAGCATGCACGCAAGAATTTGGTAAAACTGAATTCTCTGTTTTTTAACCTACAAGCCACATATATATCTAAAAGCTAGAAATTATTTTCTTACAACCAGTCTGTAGTAACCAGTGTTGTAGCAGACTTGTTCTTTAGTCATCATCTAGCTTAGAGATTGACAGACTACAGCCCATGGGCCAAATCCACCCATAGGCCCATGAGCTAAGATCAGTTTTTACATTTTCAGTGGTTGAAGAAAAACAAAAGAATAATATTTCGTGATTTGAGAAAATTACATAAAACTTCACCTTCCATGAGAAAAGTTTCAGGGAACACAGCCACATTTATTGATTTATGTATTAGCTGTGGCTGCTTTTGAGCCAGTACGACAAAGCTGAATTGTTAGAATAGAGACTGTGTGGTCATCAAAGCCTAAGAAATGTAAAACTGGAAATCCCAGTTTTAATTTGTGAAATCCTTGACCAAAAAAGATGACAGTTTTATATAACATGGAAGAGGATAGCTTTGGAAAGAAAGGGTAAAAGCTGGGGGGTATAGTTGTATGTGAGCATGTGTGTGAAAAGTTAAAAGGGAATGGAAAAGTGTACAGTTCTGGGACATTTCTGAAAATGAGAATGGCCATTGAATAGGAACAGAAAATAATCATTTAAAATAACTGTTGAATGCCCAGACTCCTCACTAGTCTCCAGTTAGGCACATGGAGAAACTTTGCATCTGAATTGGGCAGTGGCTCAAGCCTTATGCCTTCCAGGCAACAGGAGGAGTCGCTTTAGAAAAAAAATCTCCAGTATGTGCATCTAGAAATTTAGCACCTCATTACTACAGAATGAGCGAGAGAGGCAACATATTTAAAGACTAAAGCTGGCTCCCTCTTCAGGACATTTATCCAGGAGCTGGTCTCAGGTTGCAGCCCACACTGGACATGTAGGTAGGAGAAAGAAAATATGTTGATGTATTTTTTAACCATCTACCAAGTATTGGGCACTGTGCTGGTGTCTTACATGCATTACCTCATTTAATCTCCATCATAATCTTCTTTTTAAAATTGTGGTTAAATACATAACCATTTTAACCAGTTTTGAGTGTGTGTTTCATATACTTTCATAGTGTGCAACCATCACTTGTATCCATCTGTAAGTCCTTGTCGTCATCTCAAATTGAAGCTCTGTACCCATTAGACAATTATCTCTGTTTCTCTCTGCCCTGTCCTTGGTAACCACCATTCTGTGTTCTGTCTGTAGCAGTTTATCCATAATAACCTTTGGAGTAAAGGTTGTTAGTTCCTTTTAACACTGAAAATGAGAGGCTCGGATTAAGTAACTTACTCAGGAGTGACATACCAGGTGAATGACCAGTAGGATGTGAATTCAGATCTCTCTGCTAGCAGAGCCCGTCATTGTTCTGTAAGACCATCCTTGCTGGTAGCTGTGAAATGAGGAAGAGTCTACTTCTAGTCAACCGACTGTTGTGTGGTAGACCACCGTATTGGCTGTCCACTGCTGTGTAACAGACCATGCCAAAACCTAACAGCTTAACACAATAGTAGATGTTCTTTATCTCAAACCATTACTGTGAGTCAGGAAACCAGAAGTGGCTTAGGTTTTGGCTAATTCTCTCCCAAAATAGCATCTGAAGGCTGTAATGGGGCTAGAGTCCACTTCCATACTGCCTCCGTCATATGCTTAGTTCCTTGCCACAAGGACCTGTGCTTAGGGCTGCTTGACTGTCTTCATGAAAAGGCAGCTGGTTTCTTCCTGAGCTAATCATTCAAGAAAGGGCAAGGTGGAAATCACAGTGTCTCTCAGCCTCAGAAGTCATGTGTCATTTCTGTAATACCCTGAGGGTTACAGAGGACATCTTTATTCTGTATGGGAGAGGAGTACCCAAAGGGTATAAGTACTAGGAGGCAAGTGTAGTTGGGGGCCATTTTTGAACATGATTGGCACATATACACGTTCGTAATTATCCTGGAAGTAATTGAAAAGATACTGGATTAGTACTAAAAATATACTGGACTAGTAGTGGACTGTAGAAGACAAATCAGAGCTAGGGAAGGGGCTTGGAAGTACTGCTGCTAAGTTGCTTCAGGGGCTTGGAAGTACTGCTGCTAAGTTGCTTCAGTCGTGTCCGACTCTGTGCGACCCCATAGACGGCAGTCCACCAGGCTCCCCCATCCCTGGGATTCTCTAGGCAGGAATACTGGAGTGGGTTGCCATTTCCTTCTCCAATGCATGAAAATGAAAAGTGAAAGTGAAGTCGCTCAGTCATGTCTGACTCTTAGCAACACCATGGACTATAGCCTACCAGGTGCCTCCATCCATGGGATTTTCCAGGCAAGAGTACTGGAGCGGGGTGCCATCGCCTTCTCCATTGGAAGTACTAGTTAGGTACTAAAGCTGTATGGGTAATAATCCCATTGAAAGAGTAAATAGAGAAAGATTTTCTTGTCCTTTAGATACTGCCCATGTCTTATGCAAAAGAATTGAGACAAAATTCCATTGTCTGAAGACATGCATGCATCAATCTTGAGCATCTTTTTTTTTTTTCTTTTGCGACTCTATGGAAAACCCACCAGGCTCCTCTGTCCATTGGATTTTCCAGGCAAGAATACTAGAGCGGGTTGCTCTTTCCTCCTCCAGGGGATCTTCCCAACCCAGGGATCAAACCCAAGTCTCCTGCATCTTCTTCATTGCAGGCAGATTTTTTACCACTAAGCCATCACGGAGGCCCAGCCTTGAAGATCTTTACAGGCACTTGCAGATGGTGTCTTCATTGCATGGCTTTATGTTCTTTGTAATGTGAGGTATTCTAGAGACCTGATGATGTCAGGAGTTAATCTTTGCTTCATTTGAAAATTAGGGGTAAGATAGTTGACTGTCTCTGTGATGATGTTTTCACAGCCCCTCTGTTACAGTAGATGACCTGAAGAATCTTTTCACAGAAGCTGGATGTTCAGTGAAGGCTTTTAAATTCTTCCAGTAAGTCCATTCTTTTAAAAAATACATTAACATGATTTGCAAATATTTATGGTAATTTAATGAAATCTTCTAGGGTTGGGGAAGAGGTTTGTAGGCAAAATTAATTCTGTGTACTTTTTCTGTTTCTTCTGCCACTTTAGGAAAGATCGCAAAATGGCACTCATTCAGTTGGGATCTGTGGAAGAAGCAATCCAGGCCCTCATTGAGCTTCATAACCATGACCTTGGAGAAAATCATCACCTCAGAGTTTCCTTCTCAAAATCTACAATCTGACTTTTCTGTGAATTTTTCTCCTAAGACTGGACCATAATTTCAGTAAAACCTTCAGACATAGACTGAAGCAGCTCAAGACCAATTCTGCCTCTTTTTCAAAAATAACTCTTTCTGACTTTGATGTTAAAGTATATTAAAAAAATCAAGGGATATTCTCTTTTCCCATTTCTCCCCTCTGCCAGTATGTCATCAGAGGCATATTTTTCCTTTGTACCATTGTTTCTAAAATGAAAATAATCTTCAGGAAAAGAAATTTTTTCCAATAATTTAATTCCCTGTATTAAATTAGATTTCAAGAGGACAGACTTTCTTTTAATTTGGGTCCAGATCAGCCTTATACAACATTTCTAAACTCCTTTGTACTTTGAAAAATTTGAACATATAGACTTTTAAAATTACTTGACATAAGTAATTTAAATGACCTACAACCAAGTTTTTAACTTTATGATTCAGAAGTTTGAGTCCTGTAGGAAACTATGTTCTCTTATAAGTTATAACAGTTATTTGGCATATATTGATACTTACTATACATAAATGGGGTTGTATTGGAAGCAAATTGATAAACTTGCATGTTTTCTTTCAATTTTTTTTTTCCACTATAAGACACTCCTTTGCATATCTTTAACTTTGTAAGACTATTTGGAGAATGAAATGTCTCAACTGTCTCCAGGGAAATTATGTGGAATCCAACCAGGATCTATTAAGGTGTCAGAATAATTAATTTTATTTGGGAAAATCATGGTTTAAATTTCACAATGACAGTTGCCTAGTAATATGATCTTGGAAAATTTAAAAAGAAAAATAATACTACTTATAAACTACTTTTTTATAGTTGTTTTCAGAAAAAAAAAGTTTACAGTCTTAAGGAAAATATTCAGGTCTATCATATGGTTTGACAGATTTTTTAAAAGTTATTTTTGGTAAAGTCTTCTTTTAGAAAAAAAAATTAATCTCAAGGGTTTTTTGTACCACTATAATCTCTAATACTTATTCAAAATTACTGTGTATTTACTTAATTTCCTATTATGTGCCTTATTATGTGCTTATGATATAATAGGTTAGAGTTTTATCTAAGTATCTTAAAAGCTATATTGTGGGCTTGGTGAGCATTTGTTTTTCCTTGTTTTGGCAAGAATTTTAAAGTTTTTTTTTTAATTGCAATTTTAAGTGATTTTTCAAGAAGTAATAGTTCTATTCAAATTTTTGGTGCTTTGGTATAGAGGTGGGGTGGGGAAGGGTTAAATGGTTTTGGGAATAACTCAGTGCACACCTGTAGGCCTCTTCATATTGTGACCAGCAGTGGTCATTGCAGTTATAGCATACCAGTATGGGGCTATAAAATGCAGTCTCCGTTTCTGGATCTTGTCTAATCTTTATCCATTAGAATTTGTCTCAGGATTGCTTGGTTTTTGTCATATACTCAAGTGAGAACTTGCTTTTCTTTGTTAATGAAGGTCCAGTACTGAGTGAGTGCCCACATATATGGTGTATGAGGAGTGGGTTCTTTCTCATACTCTGTCCCTCTCTTTTTAGTTGAATGTAAGCATACGTTTTAATGTTGTTTCAGTGACTGTGTAATGTACAGTTGTTTCTTTTAAATCAGATACTTGGCATTGATTACTTCTTCAGTGCTTGCGTAGATTTTTTAAAGCAGAATTTGTTAAAAGGGTCATTTCTGTCTATTGCTTTTTCACTTTTCTCAGATTCTCAGAGTGGCTCATCTCACCTTTTAGAAGAATATCTCAATCTCTTATTATATTCCAGCCATTAAACAGGAAAGTTTCAACAAAAACAATTTTGCAAAAATATTGGAGAATACAAAAGACATTCTGGATTGTTCAAAAGCAAAATTTCCTCAACGCTGAGCAACAATTAGTCAGTGGAAAACGAAGGATAGTAAATTGAGATCTTTCGAACGGATTAGTTTTAGTATTGGCTGATAGGTATAATCATTTATCTAGTTTTTTTTTTCCACTTATGAAATATATTCTTAGCAAAACACTGAGTAAGAGGGAAGGGAGGAAAAACCAATTTCTTCAAGAAATCACTCCAAGTTTGCTTTATTTTTTCCTTCTTTACAAGCACTATTGTAATTTTCTGTTATATTTTAAATTGGAATTTTTTTTCTTTTTGAGTTAGGAATTACTGTGTAGTTTCAATTCATGATTCTCATAACATTCAGTGTAAGTGTAGCAGAAGTGTAGCAGAAGGGAGATCATAAATGGTGTTGAATGTAATTTTGAAGTAGGAAATGGCCTTTATATTTGAGAGAGAACATTTGAATCCTTTTCAGGGCTTTGTGTGTGTGCGTGTATGTGTGTGTGTGTGTGTGTAGTTGAGTGTATATACATATATACACTCCTCTAATGTTGTACATACATATGTACATTACATAGATCTTAAATTATTGACCAAAAACATTAATCCAATTAAGATTTGGAAAAGTGAGATATTCTTATTTAAAACAGTGTGTTTGAAACCATCAATTTGTGTCTAAAATTAGCTGTAGCACATGGATGTTGTCCATATTGGGCTGTTTGCTCTTTGAATTATAGAGGTCTACAGTATTTGTGTTGACATAGTTTCTGTAAAAAGATTAAAAATATCAGGGCAGTGAAGAAACTAGATCTTTGTCTTTTTTGTTTTGGCATGCAGTTAGTTGATATCTGCTAAGCAATGTTTTTTGTTGTTGAGCTGTCGTAGTATCCTGTTTTAAAGTTTATTTACTTTATTTCCAGGAGAATTGTCTTATTTTTGGAGATGTCTGACTTTGACACAAATTATATATATTCAGGACTTTTAAAAATAACAGTACAAAATGAATAACCAACAAAAATCTATAGTATGAAACTCTGGGAAAAAAAAAATAGCAGTACACATTAAATGGTAGCAATTTATGCCAAAAAGTTTTACTTTGAGATTTAAATAACTTGCATAGTAGTAGATTGTGTTTTGTGTGAGATACAAATAGGAAAATAAGCTTAATAATTTGATAACTTACTGGAGAGTATCAGAATTGCCCAGTAGTTCCTACAGAATGCCGTAAACTCTTTGTTTAAGGCTAAGTTGTGATGTTACTTGCAGTAATGTTTCTGATTTTGTTGTTGAAAGTTACAAATCTCACAGTTTTTAGAGACACGGTTTTTGCCTGCCTGGTTCCTTACCGAAGCAGTGTTTCTTTGGCTCCACCTAGAATGGTCACCGTAGGTTCTGCTTCAGTTGATTAGAAGTAGTACTCATGAATGTCTCTGTTCAGTTTTATAAGAACTTTCGGAAACTTCCATGTTATTAAGCAGGCAGGTTATGCACTGATTGTATTATCATGTAATTCCCCTTCTGTTCCCACTAAATGTTTTTTGGACGGAAGATGACAAGCTCAAAAGTATGTGTCCCCCTGCCTGCAGTGAGTCACTTAAAAACCCTATTTGCCAAATTGTCAGGCTATCTCTTAGAAAAACTAATGTGTACTGCTATTTTTAAAACCAAAAAGACAGCATGACTATGGGTAAAAGCGTTCTAAACCTTTCCTTTGTCTTGATCTGTTGTTAACAAGAATAAAACTGCCAGACTTAAAATAATCTACTATTGTGCTAAAAAGAAATACCATTAGACTGCACAAAACTTTTCCCTTAAAGAAAATGTAATTCAGCTGTCTCTTATTTCAGCTGTGTTATTATCTAGAAGACTATTTGCAGTCTTTTTTCAGAGCAGATTTTAACAGCTAGTTGTGAATGGTTTAAAAAATAGAAAATTACTAAAATATCAGTTTAGGGGGTTTTATAGAGGGAGAAAAACGAAAGAAACAGGACCAAAGTTTATGTGCCTTCTTCAGTAGTCTTAATTGATCTCTCTTCCTATTTGAGGTTTAGGTGGTAGTATCAACATTCTGGTTTTCAGGAAATGCATACTATATAATTTTAAAAGAATGTTATCCCACAGACCATTCTTTCAAGGAAACAATTGTACCTGTAACATAAAGTCTCAGTTACGCTTTTTTGCCCTCCTCACATAATATTCATAGCATGTGCAGGTCCAAGAACAGAGCTGCTCTAAGTCTTTGTGGTAGTCATCTTCATTTCTGTAACCTGAGGCATGTGTTCCAGAGAACAGGGGTATTTTTCTGGACCTTGGTGATAATAGTCATGGTTGAAAGCTGCTTATGGCAAGCTTAAATCAGCACTGTAAACAGATTTTTGTTGTTGTTTTTAGGGTTTTTTTTAGTTCTTGAATCTGTGTAATAGTTGTAATAATAAATATTTAAATAACTATTTTTGATGTCATTTAAAAAATCATACTCTGGCCTTTTTTCCCTTTACCATTGATACCCAAATCTTTAAAAAATTCATCCCACATCCCAAAAGTACTAATTATAAAGATTGATAACCAAACAGAGTTTTGCATCAAAATGTCACCTCATTGCTCTGACCAAAGACTGACTGTTCTGGTTTTGACTCCTTTCTGTTAAGCATTTTTTCCCAAGCTCCTTTCTGAAAGAAGACCCAGTGCAAAGCGGCCTTTACTTTCTATTTCCTATCGGTGAATAGACTACTTAGAGAAAATGGGAGTTTAAATGTGAACAGAATGGATTAGATGATAAGGGTTCGATGGGCATTTTCAGTACTGTATTTAAGAAAAAAAAATAGCACAGCTAGGAGCCTCTGACATTGTCTCGTGTTTTATGTGGACTGTTCATAAAATTCCCTTTTTCAGTTTATAAGAATGTTCATCTAACAGAAGTAAATGCTGTAAATATTTGTAACAACATTTTTTTAAACCAGGCCAAAAAAGGGGGGAAAAAACCGGTTTTGGGGAACAAGTTGACATATAAAGTGGTTTTATATAAAACATCAATTGTCTTGTATATTTTGATAAGCTGCAGTACCAGCTTTCATTTGTAACACAGTTTGTGGCTTTGGAAGAAAAGGATTCTGTGATTGTCAAAGTGAATCATGTTATAAATGCAAAGAGATGATAAAATATTAAAAAACATATTTTCTAAGTGCGTAGTGCATGGTTAATTAAAGCTTCTGTACACTACAGTATATTCCATTTTCGTTCAGTTTGTATATTTGCTGACTGTTGATATCTCTACTCTTTTCCTAACAAGTATAGCATTGTAGCATGCCTTTTAATAAATGTCATGACATCTGTACTCTCTTAAAATATTTCTGTGTTCTTGTCTGTACTTTGGGTTTTCCCTTGTCTTACCTGTAATTCTAATGATGTCATATTTTCTTTTCTTTCTCATAACCATCCATCTAAACTTGTTACAGCATAGCAAGCACATGTGCACACAGCTTTAAAAACTAAACAACCCTAAGTTTGCTGATCATCTCTTTTTTTTAGTTCAGGAACAGTTCTCCTTTTGAGAAACAAAGTGCTTTTCTAATCATCCTACAAGTAGCTTTGTGAATGGCACACCCCCTCTGTATAAGTACACGTTGGTATATTTGCATGAATGCTGTCTTTTGCTCTCTCTCTCTGTGTATATCTCTCTCCTTTCTGTCTCTTTCACACACACAGGCAATATATGTACAATGCCAAACAAGAGCTGGAACATTTTTTCCAGTTTTTGGCTTCCCTAGGGAATTTTGAGACATGAGGTGTGATCTCAAACCAAGTTTGTGTTCTTTTCTATTAAAGGGTAACGTAGTTACCAGCTGCCTATATATTTCTTTTTCATAGACAAAAATGTTTTATTTTTAGTTTCTTTATTATTGGATTATGGGAGTCTAAGCAGTCATTTATTTTAATCTTTTATTCTAGGATCTTTTGGAAGTGGGAATTTATGTGTGTGTGATTATTTTTAATGGCATAGAAGACTCTGTAACTACTACTGATCTTTCTAAAAATCTACTGTCTCCATGAATGTAACTAGGTCAGTTTTTTTTTTTTTTTTTTTAGATCTAGAGGCATTTTTATCAGGGAAGGATAAAATAACCCTATGGCCAAAACAGTTTTTGTAAACTTCTATAAACTATCACTTCATGGGAAATAGATGGGGAAACAGTGTCAGACTTTATTTTGGGGGGCTCCAAAATCACTGCAGATGGTGATTGCAGCCATGAAATTAAAAGATGCTTACTCCTTGGGAGGAAAGTTATGACCAACCTAGATAGCATATTAAAAAGCAGAGACATTACTTTGCCAGCAAAGGTCCGTCTAGTCAAGGCTATGGTTTTTCCAGTGGTCATGTATGGATGTGAGAGTTGGACTATAAAGAAAGCTGAGCACCGGAGAATTGATGCTTTTGAACTGTGGTGTTGGAGAAGACAAGTCTTGAGAGTCCCTTGGACTGCAAGGAGGTCCAACCAGTCCATCCTAAAGGAGATCAGTCCTGGGTGTTCATTGGAAAGACTGATGCTAAAGCTGAAACTCCAGTACTTTGGCTACCTCATGCGAAGAGTTGACTCATTGAAAAAGACCCTGATGCTAGGAGGGATTGGGGGAAGGACAAGGGGACGACAGAGGATGAGATGGCTGGATGGCATCACTGACTCGATGGACATGAGTTTGAATAAACTCCAGGAGTTGGTGATGGACAGGGAGGCCTGGCGTGCTGTGGGATCACAAAGAGTCGGACACAACTGAGCTGATAAACTTGTTTAACCATGAAATGCTTATTTACACAGCAGAGGCTTATAACCATCGTTGAGTCACACACAGTCTTGAGCATAAATGTATCTAAGAGCCCACGTAGTTCAGTTTCCACCTTTTAAAAATGAGCGGCTCAAGGAAGTGACTTGCCCAAGGCAACATGGCAGTTGTAGAGGTTACTATTGGATTAGGGTCCACCTGGTTCCAAACAGGAAAAGGAGTACTTCAAGGCTGTATATTGTCACCCTGCTTATTTAACTTATATGCAGAGTACATCATGAGAAACGCTGGGCTGGAAGAAGCACAAGCTGGAATCAAGATAACCTCAGACAGGCAGACAGCACCACCCTTATGGCAAAGTGAAGAGGAACTAAAAAGCCTCTTGAAAGTGAAGGAGGAGAGTGAAAAAGTTGGCTTAAAGTTCAGCATTCAGAAGACTAAGATCATGGCATCTGGTCCCATCACTTCATGGGAAATAGATGGGAAAACAGTGACTTTATTTTGGGGGGCTCCAAAATCACTGCAGATGGTGACTGCAGCCATGAAGTTAAAAGACAGTTACTCCTTGGAGAGTTATGACCAACCTAGATAGCATGTTTAAAAGCAGAGACATTACTTTGCTGACTAAGGTCCGTCTAGTCAAGGCTATGGTTTTTCCAGTAGTCATGTATGGATGTGAGAGTTGGATGGTGAAGAAAGCTGAGCACCAAAGAACTGATGCTTTTGAACTGTGGTGTTGGAGAAGACTCTTGAGGGTCCCTTGGACTGCAAGAAGATCCAACCAGTCCATCCTAAAGGAGATCAGTACTAGATGTTCATTGGAAGGACTGATGCTAAAGCTGAAATTCCAATGCTTTGGCTACCTCATGAGAAGAGTTGACTCGTTGGAAAAGACTGATGCTGGGAGAGATTAGGGGAGGAGAAGGGAACGACAGAGGATGAGATGGCTGGATGGCATCACCAACTCGATGGACATGGGTTTGGGTAGACTCCAGGAGTTGGTGATGGACAGGGAGGCCTGGCGTGCTGCAATTCATGGGGTCGCAAACAGTCGGATACAACTGAGCGACTGAACTGAACTGAATCTGATCCCATGGTACTGTTAATTACTTCTTTCAAGGCTCTGTCTCCAAATACGGTTACATTCTGAGATACTGAGGGTTAGGATTTCAATAGAAGACTTTTGAGGGGATACAATTCAGCTCACCAAGTACTGATTGTACCAGAATTAAGCTATGTGCTGGGAAAGATAATGAAAAGTTAGAGATATCATGAGTTACCTTTTAAGAACTGTGTAATCTAGTAGAAATGTGAGCCTAAATCCATAAGTCACATAGCCTTGAACTCTTGCCTTCAATAGGAAGCTCCCCAGATGGATCTTGAGGCCTCTCTCTAGGCCATTCTAATCAGAATATATATGGCTAAAGCTATCCTACAGCTAATTATGAACATGTAGGAACACATACTGTGTGATAGCTATCTCTAGAAAGTAAGCCACTTCAAGGCAATGGATCATTTCTAAGACATATGCCATTACTTGAAGAACAGTTGTAGAAATAAAAGAACACTATCAAACAAGGTGTACTCGATTTTTAATGCTCAATATTTGCAGATGATTAAACTGAGATGCTGTTAGGAATAGTTGGAAGTATTAAACCCTCCTTGTTTACTCTCTGTGTGGTTGTATATCAATGAGTTTTTTTCTATGCCACTTCTGGTGGAATTCTTCGCTATATGTTTCTGTTAATTTATGTTGACCTGATAAAATTCTAATCATTTTCTTAGAATTACCACATTCATAATCATAGAGTTCTGATATAGAATTCCTACCTCTGCTAGTATAAAAAAGTATAATTAAATAGAAAAAAATTAGTGATTCTAATGTCCCATGGAGATCTCTGTGTTTTCTTCATTCCTGTCTATTCTAAGGATATACACAGGGTAACAGGAAAAGATTCAGTGGTTTTGTTGGAGTAAGTTGCACATGGCTTGATTAAAGCACCTATATCCTTGCTCTATGCCTAAAGTTATGGAATTACTCCAGTCCTTGATCCGGCAGAAAACGTATTAAATTCTAACCTGTTAAGAGATTGTTCTTAGCCAACTGAAAGCCAGTATTAGTTACATAAATGTTAGACAAAGTCACATTAGGGCAACAGGCACTAATAAGAGAAAGAAATTTCATAATGATGTATTTTTATAGTGGAATACTTTATACAAGTGAACACAGTAAAGCTACATAAAAGCTACAGGAAAGAGTGTCACAAATGTGATGTTGAACAAAGGAAGCCATACAAAAAATGAATATATAATGTGTAATTCTATTTATATCAAGTTCAGAAACAAGTAATTGATGGCATGAGGAGAGGTTTCTGATGTGTGGTTAATATTTTTAAAATTTTGTTCCAGTTATCCAGGAGCGCTTACTTTCTGATAATTCATTGAGCTTGTACACTTAAAATTTGTGCATTTATCTGTGTATTATGTCAATTTAAAAGAATTTGAAAAATGGTTTTAATTGAGCAAGGAGCTGTAAACCAATTTGCTTACATCTTAAGTCAGCTGATTATTCTACCCAGGAGGGTAATTTTATAAAGTACTCAAGATACCATGTACTGAGTCTCATCATGACACTCTTGAACGTCTATATATTGCATTTCTCTGACCATGGCATGCCTATGGGAAAAATGTTTTCTCTGACAACACAAAAAACACAGTGTTTTCAAATAAATGTTACCTTTTGAATGGTTTTACACCGCACTAGATTAAGAAAAGATTTCAGTAATACATTTTAGTTTTATTTTTGCAAATAAAAGCCAAATCTGATCACCTATCTGATATCTAACTCCTTACATACTTCCATCAAGAAAAGCCGGAAAAACCTATCTAGCTCCCTGGCACCCTAAGAGGAGACTTTAGACAAAAGTCTTGGCATAACTTCTTGTTATTAAGATTCTTAAATATATACTAATTAGTACAATGCAGGCCCATTTACACAATACCCAACTTCAACTAGTGGCCAAACTTTTTCATCTACTCCTTGTTCCACTTGAATTATTTTAAAACAAATCCCAATATTCATATAATTTCATCTCTAGATACTCCAGTACTTAGTCTATCAGTTTAGTTCAATTGCTCAGTCATGTCTGACTCTGTGACCCCATGGACTGAAGCATGCCAGGCTTCCCTGTCCATCACCAACTCCCAGAGCTTGCACAAACTCATGTCCATCTAGTCGGCAATGCCATCCAACCATCTCATCCTCTGTCATCCCCTTCTCCTCCTGCCTTCAATCTTTTCCAGCATCTGGGTGTTTTCTAATGAGTTGGTTCTTTGCATCAGGTGGCCAAAGTATTGGAGCTTCAGCTTCAGCATCAGTCCTTCGAGTGAATATTCAGGACTGATTTCCTTTAGGATTGACTGGTTTGATCTTGCAGTCCAAGGGACTCTCAAGAGTCTTCTCCAGCACCACAGTTCAAAAGCATCAATTTTCCAATGCTCAGCTTTCTTTACAGTCCAACTCTCACATCCCTATATGACTACTCGAAAAACCATAGCTTTGACTAGATGGACATTTGTCGGCTAAGGTCTGCTTTTTAATATGCTGTCAAACTAGGTTTGTCATAGCTTTTGTTCCAAGGAGCAAATGTCTTAATTTCATGACGGCAGTCACCATCTGTAGCGATTTTGAAGCCCAAGAAAATCAAGTCTCTCACTGTTTCCATTGTTTCCTCTCTATTTGCCATGAAATGATGGGACTTGATGCCATGATCTTCATTTTTTGAATGTTAAGTTTTAAGCCATACATTATAATTATTGATAGCCTTCTAATATATAGCTTCCTGTCCCATCATTTTTTCCATGTAACTTACTTGAAGAAATTGAGCTATTTGTTTTGTGAACTAGCAGTCTAGGTTTCACATGCCCTCCATGATATTATTTCTTTAACATGTCTCCCCACCTCAGAGTTTTTGTAAATTGTCAGTTGCTTCTTTCCTTAACTTTTGCCTGCCTCCCGCTTTTTTGGGGGTGATGGGGGGCAAGAATATTCCATAGATGGCACCAGGCACATATAATGTGTCTTGACATGTAATAGCCATTGCTGATATTGCATAGGTCAGTTAATATTTAGAAATTGCAAAACAGCAAAGTTCTATCCTTTAGGGTATTTTTTTGTTTTTTAATATTTATTTATTTATTAAATATTCCTTGTTGCTGTGCATGGACTTTCTCTAATTGCAGCGAACAAGGGCTGCTCTTCTCTGTGGTTTGGGTGTTCTCATTGCGGTGGCTTGTCTTGTGTGTAGAGCATAGCCTCTCGGCATGTGGGCTCAATAGTTGCACATGAGCTTAGTTGCTTCGTGGCATGTCCCCTGCATCAGCAGGTGGATTTTTTTTACCACTGGACCACTAGGAAAATCTTTTTCAGGTGTTTTATTTGTATTACTTTTATGTAATGAGAGAACTTCCCAATATCAACTATTTGGTTACTCTGAGGTATAGTCTCTATAAAAGAGGTAAATGCTTGACTCTTTGTCTGTTTTTGAAATAATTATTTTGTTTCCTATCATGCTCCAAAAATGTATTTACCTTTTTTTTTTTTTTAAACTTGTTTTTTAATGGAAAAGAAAGAAAGAAAGTGAAGTCACTCAGTCGTGTCTGACTTTGTGACCCCATGGACTGTAGCCTACCAGGTTCCTCTATCTATGGGATTTTCCAGGCAAGAATACTGGAGTGGGTTACCATTTCCTTCTCCATTTTTAATGGAAAACTTCAAACATTTGTAAAAGTAGACTAGCACAGTGAACCTCATATTCCTGTCCCCTAAATTATGCCTTTATATTCAGTATTTGGGTCTTCCCGGGTGGCGCAGTGGTAAGGAAACTGCTTGCCAATGCAGGAGACACAGGTTTGATCCCTGGGTCAGGAAGATCCCCTAGAGCAGGAAATGACAACTCACTCCAGTATTCTTGCCTGGACAAATCCCGTGGACAGAAGAGCCTGGCAGACTACAGTCAAGAGTGTCACAAAGAGTTGGACATGACTGAGTGTGCACACAAACACACATTCAGTGTTTTATCTTCTATAACCATACTCATTCTCCCATTCTACCTGGAGAAATATTAATTCATTTTACACAGTAGTTTGCAAACTTGTAAAATGTTGTATGCAGGTACTTTAACATTTCTGTCTAATAGGTAACTATAGCCATTTTTAATTGCTGGCTTTTTCTGTTGTACTTCTTTCTTCTTTAGTCATCTTGCCAGGAGAATTTTCAAAGAACCTGCTTTTCATTTGATTTGATCCCCCAAATAAGTTTATCTTTTAGTTCATTAATTTAGAAAAAAAAATTCTGTGTTTGGATTTATATTGTGGTTCTTCTGCAAAAGACTTGGTGTGTTAATCGTAACTGTCTGCTTTGATTTTTTAAATTTATTTTTAATTGAATGGTAATTGATTTACAGCATTGTTTTGGCTTCTGCCATATAACATCATGAATTAGCCAGAAGTACGCGCATGTCCCCTCTCTCTTAAACCTCCCCCCAACGGCTCAGCCCATCCCACTTCTCTAGGTTGTCACAGAAAACTAAAATGAGCTATGCCCATATAGCAGCTTCCCACTGGCTATCTATTTTAAACCAGGAACTGTCTGCTTGATCACCTTATTTGTCCTAAGGATTTCCACTGCATATCTATCCCATATTGTTTTTATGAAAAAAAAAAAAAACAATAAATAAGAGCTTGGGAGTNTATTGTTTTTATGAAAAAAAAAAAAACAATAAATAAGAGCTTGGGAGTGAAATAAAACTAAGTAGAAATAAAAACTTACTTGAGAAAAAAAAAAGGTTTAGGATTGTCCCAATGACTCACTCTCCTACCTCTTATTCCTGTACTACCTTAGTATAGGCTGATTTGATGGACAAATATGTTTGCAGGAGGGTTCAAAGAGGTAAATTAATCTAACCATGCCATCAAGGAGGTGGGTTAAGCACTGGTATGTATATCCTTTCTTGCAACATATTACTAGCTTACAAACCAAGTCTCAAGAATTTACCTTACTCACTAACATCAAGTATTTTCTAAATATCTCTTAATATAGTCCAAAAATGGTGACTCTCAACCAAAGGTTTTCCAGAACAGGCATAGAATCTCTGTATTTTCAGATAATGCTTCCAATTTGAGTTGGCTTTTTTTTTTTTTTTAAACATATAGTTCTTAGAACCACAGAATTAACTGTTAATTAATGTGTCTGACATAGACAAGTTGGCTCACTTCTAGACTAATCTGTGAATTCTCAGAAATAAAGGCATAAAGATTAAAGAAATTACAAGGTTCTTATGATAAGCTCTATTCACTAAACAAGCAGGCTCTTCCCTTAAGTAAACATTCATGCAGAGAACATCATACAGTAGATTATCAGCTAAATAAAGATTTGCATTTCCTTATAGCTGGTAGGAGCTTCTAGTGGGAGCAGCTGCCCATTTTTCCCCTTGGCAGTCCCCATCCTTCACCCCTAAAGTAAAACTACTGAGACCCTTACAGATAGAACTTTGGTGCTTCAGGTGACTTTATAGACAGCAAACTGCTTATTATAGATCAACATCTTGTCTAAAACAAGCACCAGCTGTTCATCGAACTACACAGGGAGCTGAGAGAATGCTCATAAAAGGAGATGGGGGCCCTGGCTCAACCTACAACACCTATTTTCCACTTCCAGTTTAGGGCTTGGGGCTTGGGGAACTGGGTGACAAACTCCAACAGAGTGTATGTATTCACAGATCCCTACTCCTGCTGCAACTGTTGTCCCTGAACTATACATTTTTGGGGTGGCCATAACTTGTTCCATCATGATCCCTAAAAGCATTGTTGTTCAGTTACTAAGTCATGCCCAACTCTTTGTGACCCCATGAACTGCAGCACGCCAGGATTCTGTATCCTTCACTATCTCCCAGAGTTTGCTCAAACTCATGTCCATTGAATCAATGATGCCTTCCAACCATCTCATCCTCTGCTGCCCCCTTCTCCTCTTGCCCTCAATCTTTCCCAGCATCAGGGTCTCTTTCAATGAACCAGCTCTTCGCATTAGGTAGCCAAAGTATTGGAGCTTCAGCATCAGTCCAGATTTCCCAGATGGGATCAATCCAAAGCAAGCCGAAATATTCCCTTGCACAATGCATTAGTTTGCTAGAGCTGCTGTAACAAAGTACCACAAACAGGGTGACTTAAACAGTAGAAATTTATTTCCTCTAACTTCCGGGAGTTAGATGTCTGAGATAAGGTTGTTGGCAGGTTTGATTTCTTCTCTGTGTTGTGTCCTAGTCTGTTGTAAGGACACCAGTCATACTGGATTAGGGCCCACCTGTCTGACCTCACTGGGAGATGGTGAAGTACAGGGAAGCCTGGCGTGCTGCAGTCCATGGGGTCACAAAGAGTTTCAGACACAACTGAGCGACTGAACATCTGACCTCATTTTTACCACAATTAACCTCTTTTAAGCCTCAATCTCCAAATACAATTACAGTCTGAAGCCCTGGGTGTTAGAACTTCAATATATAAATTTGGAGAGGCATAGTCCAGATCATACTACACATTTTTCCCTTAGGAACTCATGACCCTGCTTAGAATCTTCAGGACCTTAGGAGCAGACTCTGAGAAAAGCTATCTATTTTTTAATCTCATTGATCAGGGCCTGTGCTGTTTGTGGAAGAAAAAGAGAACTGAGACTGCAGTGGTTTGAAAAGGAAAATTCTTAGAAACATGATTCTCATACCAAAGATAGTGAGCATGAGTTTAAATTTTAACTCATTAATTAAGGAGTTGGCAGAATGACAGAGCTGGATAGGAAAGAATTAGAACTAGTTTTCATATAATTAGTGGACAAAGGAATTCTGAAATGAGATTTCTAACTTAAATATAAAACTAGTTAATCTTCTGCATTTAAGCTATATAGCCATTTGAGGTTCTCTTCTCTCCTGGATATTAAAAAAAAAAAAAAAAAATGACACCCTTAACAGTTTTCTATAAGTTAACATCTAACTTTGTAGAATTGTTAGCTACCTAATCATCATTTTGTATTACCTCAAAGTTTTGTATTTCTCTTGCATGAATAAAATCACCACTTAGAGTCTAATATATATCTTCATTTATCTTGAGTCTCCTTGAACAACTTTGTCAGCTATGGACCTTAAAAGAAACAGTTCTAAAGACTGACTTCTGCCATGATAGCAGGAGGGGCTTCACTGACCTGCTCTCTAGAAAGACTGATGAAAATTAAAACATAAAACAGATTAAGGGCTCTGGAAAAGGGCCTTGAAGACCAACAGCACACAAAGAAGCATGTATTCAAGAACATCGATAAAAACTTGTAGAAAGGTCAAAGTCTGTGGTATTTAAACCAAGATGGCTCCCTCTCTTCCCAGTACCAGCTCCCAGACAGACAGCTTCAGTCAAGAGCATCTCCCAGTACACAAAGTATTTTCTTCCTGGGAGCAGCAGGACAATATCTTTTCTCATCCTGCCCACAGCCATCTGTTGCTGAGGCTAATACCTGAGTGTGGTTAAGGGGTAGGAATTTCTTTCTCCCACCCAGCCCCTAATCATGGAGTGGAGGCTGTCCTCAGATGGAGCATGTTGAGAATACTGGGGCCCTGTCACTTCTGCCCTGGCCTGTGAAAGGGGGTCTCCAAGCTGGGAAGGCCAAGCCTAGAGGACACTGGGCTGCTCCCCATTAACAAAGACTATGTCATTGATGACACTTGAGCCAGTCTCCACTAAGCCATTTTCTTGACTAGACCTCCTCCTGGGGCCCGGTCTCAAGAGTCCAAATCCATCAGGAAGCTTGCCAGGTCAGTTTAGAGAAACTCTCCCCATCCTTCATATCTGATCACTCTGGTCTACCCTCCAGGAGACTCCAATGTAGGTAAATGGTTTGATTTTTCATTGATTTCCTTGATTTTTCATCCAGTTTTCATGGGAAGCATCAATAGTTTGTGTCCTAAGATTCTTTGAATGCCCTTTACCAGGATAAGGAATCTTGTATATCAAAGCATATGTGTTAAGTGCAGTTTAGTTCTAGACATGTTTACGTGTCCAATGTGCTAGGCACAGAGACAAAGCGTATCCTCTGCTCTTGAGCTCACAGTCTAATCAGGGAGGAAAACACACGCACAAATAATTGTAACAAAAAGTGCTAAATGTCAGGATGGATTAGGATGAAATATTATGGGCTCACACAGGAGAAGTATTTAACTCAGTGTGAGCTGTAGGAAAGGCTTCCTGGAAGATACATGAGCTGGGTATCATAGGTAGGAAGAGGCAGGCCAGATGAATGAGAAGAGGGGCATCCAGACAATGGGGAAAGAAAGTATAAGCAAAGATGCCAAGATAAAAAGCTGTGTAGAGTATGAAGCTGGAAACATGGATACATCAGGACAAACTTTACATGTCCATTTAAGGAGTCTTGACTTTATCATGCCATGAAAGTGCTTTAACCTGTATTATCAGTATGGCAGCCACTAACCAAATGTGGCTTATGGAGCACGTGAAATGTGGCTAGTCCAAACTGAGATCTGGTGTAAGTAGAAAATAGAACCTGGATTTTGAAGACTTGATAAAAAAAGAAGAATGTTAAGTCTTTTTGATAAAAAAAAAAAAAAAGAAGAAGAATGTTAAGNTGTATTTATTGCATGCTAAAATAATTACTTTGGCATATTGTGTTAAATAAAATATTATTAAAATTAATTTCCTCTGTCTTTTAAAATTTGACTATTAGAATATTATAAATTACCTGAGGTTCAAATTTGTGGCTTTTAGTTTTAATAGTTATTTCTGTTGTACAGTGCTGCTGTAACCCACTGGATGAAGACAGATGAGCGAGATTTCTGAAATCTGGGTTCAAAAGAGCTGAGCAAAGATCCTGAGCTAAATTTTCTAGTTGTTTGGTGTATTAACTTGCTAAGGCTGCCATAACAAAATATGAGACTGGGTGGTTTAAATAACAGAAATTACTTCTTTACAGTTGTGAGGGATGGAAATCCAAGATCAAGTTGTGAGCAGATTTGGTTTCTTCTGAGGTCTCTCCACTTACTTGCAGATGGCCACTTTCTTGCAGCATCCTCACATGGCCTATTCTTTGTGCTCACACGTATCTGGTGCTGCTTTGCTTCTTCCTCTTCTAAGGACACCAGTCATGTTGGATTAGGGCCCCATTCTTCTGACCTCTTTTAACCTTAATTACTTCCTAAAGGCTTATCTCCAAATATAGTCACATTGGGAGTTAGGGCTTCAGCTAATGAATCTGCTGCTGCTGCTAAGTCACTTCAGTTCAGTTCAGTCGCTCAGTCGTGTCCAACTCTTTGCGACCCCATGAATCGCAGCATGCCAGGCCTCCCTGTCCATCACCATCTCCTGGAGTTCACTCAGACTCACGTCCATTGAGTCAGTGATGCCATCCAGCCATCTCATCCTCTGTCATCCCCTTCTCCTCCTGCCCCCTATCCCTCGTGTCCAACTCTGTGCAACCCCATAGACGGCAGCCTACCAGGCTCCCCCATCCCTGGGATTCTCCAGGCAAGAACGCTGGAGTGGGTTGCCATTTCCTTCTCCAATGCATGAAAGTGAAAAGTGGAAGTGAAGTCACTCAGGTGTGTCCAACCCTCAGTGACCATATGGACTGTAGCCTTACAGGCTCCTCCATCCATGCTAATGAATCTGGGGGGACACAATTCAGACCATTGCACTCTGCACTTTGGTTGCTTCTCTGTTAAATGACAGTGATAATAATGTTAGTACATTTCACACATGAGCGATAAATGAGTTACTATACATAAAGTACTTAGTGATTTCACATATGAAATGTTATCCAAAATCTATTATTTTTAAAATAGTTTTTATTGGAGTATAGCTTTACAATGTTGTGTTCGTTTCTACTGCACAGCAAAATGAATCAGCCGTTGTTGTTGCTGTTTAGTCACTAAGTTGTGTCTGACTCTTTGTGACTTCATGGACTGTAGCACACCAGGCTCCTCTGTCCTCCGGTATCTCCCAGAGTTTGCTCAAATTCATGCATCGATTGAGTCGGTGATGCTATCTAGCCATCTCACCCTCTGCTGCCCCCTTCTCCTTTTGCCTTCAATCAACCATACATATACATGTATCCCCTCCATTGAGGACTCCCCCCCCCCATAAGGAAATGATTCACACCTTCCAACAAAGCCAGAAATTTTAATTAAACAGAGTGCCATCAGCAAGGTGGAGCCTCTGCAGACAGCTACTGCTTATCCTTCTACTAGTGCCTTTTTTCAGCACTATTTTTTCCAGTTATAGCAGTTTTCCTCAAGTCTTCTTTACTCTCCTTTGATAAATATGTAAATCATGTGCTCCCCTTTAGGGTTGTTAGAACATGTATAATAATGTAAATAGCCATCATAACTAAAGACAAACAATAGCAATTTTTGAGAGCAAATGCATTTTTTTAATTCATATTTTTTAGCCACGATTTTGTAAGGTGGTTAGGGCTTCCCCAGTGGTTCAGCGGTAAAGAATCCACCTACCAATGAAGGAGACACAGGAAATGTGGGTTCAGTTGCTGGGTTGGGAAGATCGCCTGGAGGAGGGAATGGAAACCCACTCCAGAATTCTTGCCTGGGAAATCCCATGGACAGGGGAGCCTGGAGGGCTGCAGTCCCTGGAGTCTCAAAGAGTCATACACGACTGAAGCGACTGAGCGAACGAGCAGGGCAATGACGTGGGTACTGATGTGGGCGCTGAGAGAACAGCTTGCCGTGAAAGCTTGCCTGTTCTGCAGTGTGGAAGACGCAGCCTTTTCCAAGTCAGGTCTGCTCCTGCTTGGTTTACAAGGCCAGGATTGTGGACAAATCTGCTTAGCAAACATACAGTGACGGAAATGATAATGATGGCACACGAATTGCTTCTCTTCTCCATGATAAACTGGGAACCACTTTATCCCTAAATTCTCCAATGTACTTTTCTAAATGTTTTCTTATGTAACTGACTCAAACTTATCTTCCTTTTAACCTTTCTTGAGATTTTTCCTGGCAAAGACCGACTATCAGGAAGGAAGAGTTTTCCCCTGGAGGAGTTTCCCAAAAGACATTTGGGTCTACCCCTGACACAAGGAAAAGTTTGCCTGAATTTATCTTGCAGCTGGACTGGAGGGGGTTGGAATTTGTTTTTCTTGGAAGCCAATCTCAAAATCCTTGTCCTTTAGAACATCATCAAAATGAGAGAATGAAAAGACGTTTCAATGTCAGCTGGAACCTAGAAATGGGTTTTTGTTATACCATGCTTAAAAGAGCAAACAGGGTTAGATTTGAGCCTTTGTTATTCAGGTTCAGTGTTTTCAGGGCGTCAATTCTACATTCCAAGCAAAACAAGCTCCATTGCAGAGTTAAGCTGTTCAGAAAAGTTTGCAAAAGTCAGCCTCACCCCAAAGTAGGGTAATAGTTTCTAAATTTAATGAAGTGAATATTTATTTGAGCACCCACAAACTTCAGTGTGGAATTGAAGAAATTTGTACAAATTTGGCCTCGTCATTCAGATGTTCACAAAAAACAGATAATCCAGTTGTTTTCTACCTGCCCCCAACTGCCTTGATGGCAACCTGCCAGAGACTCTACAACTTACTGCAGCCACGCCTGCTGTTTGTCCCTTTTCCTCTTTCCGTCCTGTGTCCAGGTCCTCATCCCCTCCTGCCTCCCCAGAGATCTCACTCTATCTGTGACCCATTATCTATGTCCACTGGCCCATCTCTCTTCCTTCTTCCACCTCATCTGCCTCATGGGGTTTTCCTGTCAGCCTTTTAACTGTGCTCAGTTCTCTCCAATCTTTTATTTATTTATTTTTGGCTGCAGCAGGTCTTAGCTGTGGCACTTGGTCTTAGCAGTGGCGGCACTGGGACTTGAGGAAATAAAACCTCCAGTGTTCTTTTGCCTTCCATTCGACATCTCATCTTCCCCTTCTCAGTCAGACTTCCGAATAGAATGGTCTCCACTTCTTGAACTTCCTACTCTCACGAGAGCCCCCTCTTTTGTGCATTGGATGAACTCAAAATCAGAACTGGCTTGAAAATTAAAAACCTACACTCCCCTTCAAACAGAACACTTCCTTTGTGTTTGCAGGGATGATAGCAAACGTGCACTACAAATGTGGCTGAGCACCGCCTTGCTTCCATGGGTTGTTCTAAATGCTTACTCATTCCATATTCTCCACGTGCCTGGCATCCTAGAGTGTCACACTTGAATCTCTGAATTTTTTTAAATATTTATTTTTATTTGTTTATTTATTTGGCTGTGCTGGGTCTTAGTTGCAGCATGTGGGATCTAGTTCCACGACCGGGGGTCGAACCCCAGGCCCCTGCATGGGGAGCTCAGCATCTTAGCTGCTGGACCACCAGGGAAGTCCTGAAATCTCTGTATGTTGTATTAGGAAGTGAGTTTTTAAAGATAAAATAGAAATATTTTCTATGTTTTCTTCCATTCTGAGAGTCTGACATGTGCCCTTTCCACCCCTCTGGTTGAGAATTACTGATCTAGAGAGTCAGCATTTAGGGAAATAACCATTCCTTCTCTCTTCTTAGTAGACTATGGACGCAAGTTTTCTGCATCAGTGGCGATGTCATTCTCCAGGAAGAATAGACGATTCGAATGCAAGCACAGCCTTGCAATTAGGGCTTCAGAATGCCAGGTGACCTTTTCTCTCACAGTGGAAATGTCATTGTCATTTTAATGTTTCTCTTTTAATTTGTGACTAAGAATGAATGTCATCACCCACCATCTCTTGCTCAGAAGAGATTACCAGTCACTGGATAAATAACATAGCTACCCGCAATTCAATTTCCCAAGACTGCAGACCTTTAAAGGGAGGTGATCCTTTAAGAAAACAGAAAACCTGGAGAGGTGATGTTCATAGTGAGACCAAGGGACATATGAAGATACCTCCTGGCTCCAAACCCCAGGAAATTATTGGCCATTCATTTATCACACACTAGAGTAAATACTTTGTGAGGTCCTGTGGTCACAAGGTCAAATAAGACAAGGCTCCTTGCCCTGGTTAAAGGGAGAGAAATAACTAAACATTGTAAAAGAGGGTTTACAGAACACTGAAGGAGCACAGCGGAAGGAGAAGGAGCCAGAGGGAAGTCTGGGCAGGGTCTTGGATGATGTAATAATCAAGAGAGTCTAGGTGATGCTATGATAACAGATAAACCCTAAACATTCACAGCTTCCAACAATAAATAAAATTCATTTCTATGGGCCAGGCGTGGTCGCTGTACCATCTAAAACACATGGCCTCCAAAGTCTCCTTTGCACAGAAAAAGCAATGATCCTCAAAGGCCACAGTTCTTACTTGCCCCACTGCTTGTCTAAGGAGTGATACATGGGACGTATTATACAATATTATGTCATGAGATATTTATCTCATAGTGTGCATGGGTCATACTTATACTGAAACAGTATTTGTTGTTGATATGAAATTCAAATTTAACTGGATATCCTATATTTTCATTTGCTAAATCTGTGGGAAATTCTTAAAGGGATGGGAATACCAGACCACCTCACCTGCCTCCTGAGAAACCTGTATGCAGGCCAGGAAGCAACAGTTAAAACCGAACATGGAACAATGGACTGGTTCCAAATTGGGAAAGGAGTACGTCAAGGCTGTATATTGTCACCATGCTTATTTAACTTATATGTAGAGTACATCATGCAAAATGCCAGGCTGGATGAAGCATAAGCTGGAATCAAGATTGCTGGGAGAAATATCAATAACCTTGAATATGCAGATGACACCACCCTTATGGCAGAAAGCAAAGGGGAACTAAAGAACCTCTTGATGAAAGTGAAAGAGGAGAGTGAAAAAGCTGGCCCAAAATTCAAAAAGCTAAGATTATGGCATCCAGTCCCATCACTTCGTGGCAAATAGAGAGGAAATAATGGAAACAGTGAGAGACTTTATTTTCTTGGGCTCCAAAATCACTGCATCCATGAAATTAAAAGATGCTTGCTCCTTGGAGGAAAAGCTATGACCAACCTAAACAACATATTAAAAAACAGAGACATTACTTTTCAGACAAAGTTCCATTGAGTCAAAGCTATGGTTTTTCCAGTAGTCATGGGCTTCCCTTGTGGCACAGCTGGTAAAGAATCTGCCTGCAATGAGGGAAACCTGGGTTCGATCCCTGGGTTGGGAAGATCCCCTAGAGAAGGGAAAGGCTACCCACTCCAATATTCTGGCCTAGAGAAAGAGTCGGACACAACTGAGCAACTTTCACTTGTATGGATGTGAGAGTTGGACCATAAAGAAAGCTGAGCACCAAAGCATTGATGCTTCTGAACTGTGGTGTTGGAGAAGACTCTTGAGAGTCCCTTGGACTGCAAGGAGATCCAACCAGTCGATCCTAAAGGAAATAAGTCCTGAATATTCATTGGAAGGACTGATGCTGAAGCTGAAGCTCCAATACTTTGGCCACCTGATGCAAAGAACTGACTCGTTAGGAAAAACCCTGATGCTGGGAAAGATTGAAGGCAGGAGGAGAAGGGGACAACAGAGGATGAGATGGTTGGATGGCATCACAGACTCAATGACGTGAGTTTGAGCAAGCTCTGGGAGATGGTGAAGGACAGGGAAGCCCGGCATGCTTCAGTCCATGGAGTCACAAAGAGCTGGACACAACTGAGCAACTGAACAACAACAATCCTATACTTTCAGCTGCTAAATCTGGCGGTGAAGGAAAGGTTTGCGGCATTTTGTGATCCATTGCCACCCCCAGGATGGATGGGCCCTGAGCACCAGCTGGACATTTTGAGTGGCATGGTCACCACAGGCCCCAACGGCTCTTGCGGGCGTGGAGGTTCTGCTGGGCAGGCAGAGCGGAGTCTGGACAGCCGCCAGGAGACCACAGCTGTTGGAGGAAACTCAGAGCTGCTGGTGTGGGCGAGAGGGCTGTCTCTGTGCTGACGATCCCTCCGGAGTTCTTCCCGGGGCCAAGCCACCCACACGCCTGGCCTGGAAGCTCACATGGGTTTCTAGGGTCAAAGCTGGTCCCACGTGGTCTGATGCAGAAGTGGAGAGGAGACACTGGAGGTACTGTGTCTGTCCAAACATCCTAGCAGCCATGCAACCCTGCTCCCTCCATACACACTGTCATCTAAGCCACAGGTTCAGGGCTTTCCCTAGTGGTCCAGTGGTTAAGGCTCTGTACTGCCAATGCGGGGGCATGGGTTTGATCCTTGGCTGGGGAACTAAGAGCCCACAGGCTGCCAAAGATGTTTTAAAAAAAGCAGCAGGTTCATCTCCCAAGCTCCTGCATCCAGGACCAGCCCTCAGTACCCCAGAACAAGGCAGCATTCACAGCAGAGGCTGGCAGTCCCCACCACCCCTACATTTGCCGAGCCTGGGATGAGACTAAACATGCCCCATATTGAATAACATGTCTCCCTACAAAGTTGAAAAATATGGCAAACGCTCTGACTTTTATACAGCTGAAAGTTGGCAGACTGTTAAGATGATGGAATTTAATTATTACTGCACATGTCTGGGTGTTCTGTTGAGTAGCCAGTGATGTTTGGATGAGTCATTGAATGAAGACATACACAGTTTATAAGATATATATATGTACCCCATGTTTTTCTATTCATTTTAGCAAAATTATATTGACATGCTAAAGATTTTCTCATAATTTGTACAGTCTTGACAGTAAACATCCAAAGCAGAGGTTGACAAACTTTTCCTATGGAGCATCACACAGTAAAAATTTTAGGTTTTGTGGGCCATATGCTTTCTTTGAAGATTACTCAACTCTGCCACTAGAATGGGCTTCACTGGTGGCTCAGATAGTAAAGAATCTGCGTGCAATGTGGGAGACCTGGGTTTGATCCCTGGGTTGGGAAGACTCCCTGGAGGAGGGCATGGCAATCCACTCCAGTATTTTTGCCTGGAGAATCCCCATGGACAGAGGATCCTGGCGGGCTACATCCATGGGGTCGTGAAGAGTCGGACACAACTGAGCAGCTAAGCACAGCACAGCCACTAGAATGTTGTGTCTGACCCTGAGACCCCACGGACTATACCATCCATGGAATTCTGCAGGCCTGGATACTGGAGTGGGTAGTCTTTCCCTTCTCCAGGGGATCTTCCCAACCCAGGGATCAAACCCAGGTCTCCCACATTGCAGGCGGATTCTTTACCAGCTGAGCCAGCAGGGAAGCCCAGAATAAGAAAGCAGCCATAGACAACGTGTAGGTGATAAGTGACGTAGCTGTGTTCCAATAACACTTTACTTACAAAACAGAACCAGGTGGTGGGTCTGATTTAATTCTGCAGCATTAAAAACAAAATGTTTCTGTGTTCACAGGGTACAAAATTTGAATATATTTTATCAAAAACAGTAAATCAAAATTTTAAATTATTTTAATATAATTTAAAAAATTGTCTTCTAAAACAGTCAAATTGTTTCATTAAAGTCAATTGAAATTGAAATTGAAGTTGCTCAGTCGTGTCCGACTCTTTGTGACCGGTGGACTGTAGCCCACCAAGCTCCTCCGTCCGTGGGATTCTCCAAGCAAGAGGTGGGTTGCTATTTCCCTCTCCAGGAAGGATTAAAATCAATAGTAAAATACAAATTATGATAGGAAAATATCAACACTTGATGTCAATATTATTTAAATAAAGCTGACAATTTTTTGTAGTTTTATTTAAAAAAAATTTTATTTTTGATTGGAGGATAATGACTTTACAATGTTCTGTTGGTTTCTGCCATACAACAACATGAACAACATCCCCTCCCTCTGACTTTTAATTTTGTAAAGATTTGATTAAGTCTATGAAATCTAAAAAATAAATCTATAAAAATAAAACTATTCACAGTTCCAGGCTTTAATACTCGGTTGTCAACAATAAAGAACTGGGATCATGCTTCGTATACATTAGATGTAGACCAATATGTTTACAAAATTAAAAGTCACATGAATTCTTAATGTTGCAAAATGTTCCTCAACAGTCAGGGGCAATGGTTGCAAAACTGCAAACTGGTGAGCCATGGATTAGCTATAACTTGAAGAAAAACAGATAGTGGCCCCTCAGCACTGCTGGAAAATGGTATTTCATCACGAAAAGATCTGTTACATCCGAACTATCACAGAGAAGGGATTTAATAAGTTAATCTGTCTTCTGTCTCTTTTATGTTCTTTCAGTTCTCAAACCACCCTACCCTTGGAAGCATCTACCTCTGGTGTCAGCAGGGACACAATGAGAAACTCCTGGGGCGTTTGGAAGCTGCTGAAGGAAATGGCACCCCACTCCAGTACCCTTGCCTGGAAAATCCCACGGATGGAGGAGTGTGGTAGACTACAGTCCACGGGGTCGCAAAGAGTCGGACACGACTGAGCAACTTCACCTTCTTTCTACATTGTGTTTCAATAATGTGAGGCAAGAGAAGTGGAGAAACATTTCCTGAGTCTGGGTGGGGTTGATTATGGGAGTGGATGTTTAGAGTTAGGAAATGGCAACCCACTCCAGTATTCTTGCCTGGAGTACTCCATGGACAGAGGAGCCTGGAGGGCTATAGTCCACGGGGTCGCACGAGTCGGACTTGACTTGGCGACTAAACCACAACCACACGGAGGCCGATCGACTTTTGACTTAACGACTTTGTTTTCCGGCCACGCTGGGTCTTCCCTGCTTTTCTCAGGCTTTCTCTAGTTTGCAGCGAGCAGGGGCTCCTCTCTGTTGCGGTGCTCAGGCTTCTCTGCGGCGGTTTCTCCTGTGGCGCTCAAGCTCCAGGTGCACAAGCTCAGCAGTGGTGGCCCCGGTTCTCAGTCGCTCTGGGGCATGTGGAGCCTTCCAGCACCAGGGAAGATTCCAAACCCTGTCCTCCGCATTGGTAGGCAGATTCTTATCTACTGCGCCCCCAGGGAAGCCCCTGAGTGATTTTTGATAAATTAATTTTCAGGTTTTTGCCGAGTCCTTTTTCTTTTTCTTTTCTTCTTTGTAACTTCTCTGTACTAAAATGTTTTACGTTTCCCAGGCGGATGCCCAAGGTGGCAGAGGGTTGGTCCTAGGCTGATGGCTCTGTCCGTCTCCCTGGGCAACCAGACGCCCTTCACGATCAAGCAGGTACCGCTGGGCTGGAGGTGGTGTGCTGTGAGCGCACCAACATTTCTGGCAGTTCTGCAGAAACAAGTTAAAATCCCCGATCTTCCTCTGCAAGCGGATGAACACCAACCTATCCGAGGCCGTTGCCACTTCTGAGCCGCATCTTTTGGAGGGTGCGTGGCAGGCCTTCCCCAAAACCACGGGATGCCAGGCCACCCTGAGCCCTCAAGGTTTTTGATAGGACCCCGCTGCTCTCTGACCAGGAAAAGCAAAGAGTGGTTCCTGTTGCCCTCCTGGCCGTTTGTGTGAAGCTTGTGTGAAAGTTTGCTTCCCCACCCCCACCCCGGGTGTCTGGCTCACAGGTTGGCAGTGGCAGCCCCACTGGAGGAGAAGTAGGAATAGGTCAAGATCGGTTACAGGAAGGAAGAACAGCTCACGAAGCTAAGGAAACGGAATGAAAAGAACGTGGAGAAGAAAACTGACGAATACGCAGATGTCCTCAAGACTTTCAGGGTCCTGATCTGAGCCTAATAAAGACTATATATTTCTCAAAGGTTAAAAAAAAAAGTTCCTAATTCACTCATATGACTTTCATGATCAGGTGATGAACCAGAAAGGATTATTACGTGCATTAATAAATTTAATTTTTGAGAAAATGTTTGTAATTGGCAGGACCCTCTGAATAGTGGGGTTCAGAGTTGAGGGGCTCTTCTTGCTATAATTAAAGAGCATCCTGGCTTGGAGACACTTCCTGGGAAAAGTTTCTGAGAGCCTGGAGGCTTAGGGCTGGGCATGAGCAGGAGTTTCCTTTCAATTTCTTTTTCCTTTATTAATGCGGACCACTTCCAAAGTCTTTATTAAATTTGCCACAATATTGCTTCTGTTGTTTATGTTCTGGTTTTTTGGCCCTGAGGTATGTGGGATGCTGACTCCACAACCAGGGATCGAACTTGCACCCCACGCACTGGAAGGTGAATTCTCAACGACTGAACCACCAGGAAGGACCCTCCTTTCAATTTCTGACTTTCTTCTCTGAGTATCTCCTGCTGCTGCTGCTGCTAAGTCGTTTCAGTCGTGTCCGACTCTGTGCGACCCCACAGACAGCAGCCCACCAGGCTCCCCCATCCCTGGGATTCTCCAGGCAAGAACACTGGAGTGGGTTGCCATTTCCTTCTCCAAAGCATGAAAGTGAAAAGTGAAAGTGAAGTCGCTCAGTAAGTGTCCGACTATTCGTGACCCCATGGACTGCAGCCCACCAGGCTCCTCCATCCATGGGATTTCCCAGGCAAGAGTATCTCCAACCCTTAGCAAATTTCTTTGCAATTTTTTTTTTTTTTCCAGAGAAAAACTCTGTCCCGTCTGTCTTGTGTTTTCCTTTGGGTCCCTGTTTTCATCTTTTGAAAATCTACTCATCTATTAGGGTCTAGTTTGAAGGCTTCCTCCTTAATGATTTCTTTGTTGTTCTGGGCAGCTGAAAGGCCCCCTAATGTGAGGCCCCCACATAGGATTTTGTTTAAGGCAGAGAAATGCTTCTTAAAAACTCGACTGGTCTAGAAGTCCTTTCTGCATCTTGGCAGAGGCTACAAATGCGGTGGGTGGTTGAAGGAAGTCATGGAGTCTCCTTGCCTGGAACTTCCCCTTTAGGCCACCCTAGACAGGTCCTGGGAGCTAACCTGAGGTAACTTCAGGTTCATTATTCCCAGGAAAGTTGGAAAGTTGGTCTCTAGAAAGCCATTTCTAGAGTATTCTGGAGTCATTGTGTTCTAAAAGACCAGAGGTAAGGGTTTGGGCTTCCCTGGTGGCTCAGAGCGTAAAGCGTCTGCCTGCAATGCAGGAGACCTGGGTTCAGTCCCTGGGTCAGGAAAATCCCCTGGGGAAGGAAATTGCAACCCACTCCAGTACTCTTGCCTGGAAAATCCCATGGACGGAGGAGCCTGGTAGGCTACAGTCCATGGGATCGCAAAGAGTTGGACATGACTGAGCGACTTCACTTTCACTTTAAAGGGTAATGAACTGCATTCAACAATGTAATGGATATGCATTTAAGGTTGTACACTTGAGTTATACAAAATGTAAGTCTATTACAAGGATTTTTATTATTAGTACCTGTGGGGGGAAAGATCTACTTGATTCTACACTGGTCAAACTATTCCCCAAGTACTGTGTTCATTCTGGGGCATAAATAACTCTTTAAGTAGACATAGGTTACTACAACAACAACAATAATAAAACACAAAGTAGTTACCCAGAATGGTGAGACTCAAAACTACATCCTAGAATGCCATAAGGAGAGGGAGTCCAGCTCAGATAAGCTTTGATTTGTGAAAAGGCAGATCTGGTAAGCTGAGCAGGGAGGGGTTTTGAAGAGCCAGTGTGCTCACAAGTTACAGTCATACCTACTGTTCTTGCTGCCTGGCACCATTTACCCTGCTGATAAAAATGTTGCCCTGTATCATGAATCCCTTCTTCCTGGCTCAGTCCTTGGGGTTCGGGTGAGGCTGACCCCACACTCAGGCTGAGCTCTCGTAGCTCCAGGCTATTTATTGATCCTATTATCCAGGACCAAGGCGTGGCTATGGGCACCTCTGCTCCGAGGGAGAAGAAGTTTCGAGGCTTTTGTGTCACTTCTGGGGAAGAGAAGCTTTCTCTGTCCATTGGATTTGAAGCTGAGATGCTGTAAGAACTGATCTGCAGCAGCCATCCTGTAGTAACGCAGTGAAAGCCTGAAGAACAGAGCAAAGCAGAGCTAAGAGAGAATCCGGATTCCAGGGGCGCTGTTGGCGTTCGGTCAGGTCACACCTTAAGTCAGATCTGTCAGTGCACCTCCCAGATTACGGGGGTCAACCACTTCCAGTTTTGCTTTCAACATTTTGGATCATAGGAAGTCACGTGAACCAAAAGTCTCCCAAGGAGTATGCAGCAGGAAAGTGAAGCAGAGGGACTCAGGAAAGGGCAACTCTGACAGCAGCTGGTGAGTTGGTAATATGGAGAGCTAGTCTGCTTGGGAAGGTGCAGGTGACTTGATTTAGATGATGTTTGACAACCTGTGTTTTATTTGAGCGTCTAAGGTCTGTGGCCTGTCAGCCCAATACTATGCAATATTGGCAAATCTTTGATATACATAAGAAGTAACTGCCATGATGACAAGAGTAATTTGATTAAAAAACATTACCCGTGCGTGCTTAGGGTTTATTCCGCAAACCTGCCAGAGAAAATCAAAGCATAAGAAATCTTTTGAACTGGCTAATACATGCTTCCTTTTCCATTACCCACTTTGGCACAGACTCATACTTTCTCACTCATATCCATTTGAAAACCACTGTGGGAACAAGTCAGTACAACGTGGGGTGACATCCGAGTCCAGGAGAGTCCACTGTGGGAGACAGTCACCTGGGGATAGATCAGCCAGGAGCCGTGGAGCCCTTGAATGAACAGGAAATGAGACATGTAGGGAGGTGACTAATCTGAGGATTGTCTACAGTGGCTTCCTCCAAGGATGAGTAGCTGAGCTGAATATTAACACTCACTGGCAACTGAGGACAGACAGTGACTGACTCCAATCTTCCTTCCTTCTTCCAACATGTAGAGTACTTGCTAGGTACCAAGAGTTGTTCCAGATATGAGGATAGCTGGTTAATATGGCATTCACAGCCTTGAGTCTAATGGGAAGGACAGACAATTAAATGCTGAAAAGTCACTTACAGGGAAACTTTGGAAGTAGAGACGTGTACTTAATATTTGTGGATTTCACTGTATGTAAATTATGTGCATATGCAGTCACTCCAGTCGTGTCTGACTCTGTGACTCCATGGACTATTGCTCACCAGGCTCCTCTGTCTATGGAATTTTCCAGGCAAAAATACTAGTGTGGGCTGCCATTTCCTACTCCAGGGAATCTTCCCGACCCAAGGATCAAACCTGCAATCCCTGCCTCTCCTGCATTGGCAAATGGATTCTTTACTACTGTGCCACCTGGGAATCCCATGTAAAGTATAAAACATGTTTAAAAAACATGTTTAAAACATGTTTAAAAAACAACAACAACAACAGGAAAAAATAAAACAGAATCACCTAAAAGTGGAACTGGAAATCCAGGCAGGGTATTATCAGAGCACCAAAATAGAGGTTATTTGTGTAAGATATAAAGCTGATTGTGATCAGATTAATAAATGCATGAAAGAGCCAATGCACCTACAACCCACAAAAGCAGAAAGAGAGGCTCTTCAAAAAAGTGAACTTTCTTTTTGGAACACTAGAATAACCTCAAGTTCAGAGATATCAGGGGCAGGGAGAAGGAACTGATATGATGGCTGTTAAGTCGCTTCAGTCGTGTCCGACTGCGAATCCATGGATGGTGAGCTGGTAATTAATTCATGAGCTGCAAACATCTGCACCCATTCTCTGCCTTAGAAGTGGTGGATCCTGGATTTTTTTCCCCCAAGTGAAAATTGTAAGTAAAGCTTATTTTTTACTAAAGAAGATGAGAGTTATGATACCTGAGGCTCCCAGAGAAGGCACTGGAGCCAGAGAAAGTAGCCAGGGTACACTTTTTCCTTTCCACCCTCAAAACCATTCGAACTAGGACCACTGAAACCAAATCTCTATTTACGCTGAAGAAAGCAGGGACTCTCACCTGGCCTTGGGAAATATATCCGAACTTCGTATTCTAAACAGATGAAACTCTCATGTGAAAACTAACAGGCATTCAAAAGCATGAAACAATGAGGAAAACCAACGGAAGTGTCATCCGATGCTACAAATAAACAAAGGACCTGCTGATGAAAGTGTTAATCAAGAAAGAAAAGAACTTTAAAATCCCATAGTTGGGGGACTTCCCTGGCAGTCCAGTGGTTAGAACTCTGAGGTTTCACTGCAGGTGGCACAGATTTGATCCCTGGTCAGGGAACTCAGATCCTGCATGTCTTGAGGGCATGGCCAAAAAAAGAAAGCTAAAATATGGTAGTTGGTATACTTGAGGAAGCCAGGAAGTCCCATTTACAGAAATAAAGGCATTCTATAGAAAGAAAGAGTTCTTGGAAATTCATGCTTGGGAAAAACATGAATGCAGAAATGAAAAAGTATTTCAACAGATAGGGGTGAATGAAGACCAACTTGTGAACAGAAAGACTGTGTTAGAGCTGTCTTCCATATTCAGTGAATAAACACAAAGAAGATGATGAGAATAAAATAAATACTGAGCCGTGGAAGCTATAGGCACACTTTTAGAAGCTGTCTATCATACATTCCAGAAGAGATAGAATCAAGAGAACAAAAGAATCAATGAATCAAAAGGAAAAGAATGTCTCTGCTGAAGAAAGGCTCAAATCTACAAATTTAAGGGTTCAATGAGTGCTGGGCAAGAATGATGGAAAACTACATCTTCATGAAATTTCTAAATTCCAAGGACAGACAGAAACCCCCCAAAGCTTGGGTTGAGCAGCACGAGAGACACATTACCTGCAAGGAATCAAATCAGTCTGTGGTTCTCATCAGCAACGCTAATACAGAAGACAAAATTCTAAGGAAAGATTCTTTTGAACCCAGCTTCTAGATGCTGTTACCCTATCATTTAATTATTGTGAATTCAGAATTCTCAACTCAGTTAATCTTTAAGTAAATAAATGATGGGAACAAAAATCAAGATATATTTGGACATGCAAACATTCTGAAAGTTTACCATCCAGGAACCGCTTTCTGAAAAAGATACTCAGATGTACTAGAAGCTGAAGAAGAAGGAGGAAGAGGAGGAGCAGGAGAGTGAAATAGGAAGCCACAGGGCACAAAACTCAGCAGTTAGCAAAGAAATCCGTAAAACCTGTGGCTAAGCCCATTGTGAAATAATTGAGTACAGTATTTCTATTTTAAAGATTGTACTGTTTGCTAAGGTCGGTGATGGGTCTTCACTGTTGGCGGTTCTTATTAAGCAAGGCATAGCTCCATCAGCCTTCAGAGCTGTTGTGAGCTTCCTCAGCATTTGTGTCAGTCATGGTTAGATGCGCCCCACTTCTCAGGGCTGTGGGTGCCTGCAAGGGTCCTCAGGCTAGTTCTTGGTCCGGAAATGGGCTGTCAGCAGGCTTCCTTTTGGGGTTTGTGGAACAAACATACCAACAGCTGAGGCTTCCTCTTGTGAGGCAGGTGACTGTGTGTGTGTGTGTGTGTGAGAGAGAGAGAGAGAGAGAATGGGTGACAGAGCCTTAGTCTTGCTTGGTGTTACCCCTGCTACCAAGGGGAGGGGGAAGCTGCAAGGACGGGCCAATACTGTGCCAGCTGCTCTCTGAACTTCAGCTGGAATGTCTGAAGTTTGCTTCCAAATCCACATCTTCCAGGGCCTTCCCTGGCGATCCAGTGGTTAAGACTTCGCCTTCCAATGCAGGAGGTGCAGGTTGGATGCCTGGTTGAGGAATGAAGATCTCACATGCCTTGAGGCCAAAAACCAAAACATAAAACGGAAGTGATATTGTAACAAACTCAATAAAGACTTTAAAAATGGTCCACATTTTTTAAAAATGCCAAATCTTCCATCAGAGTGCACTTGCCAGTGCAAAGTGGGGAGGGGGCCGCTGTTCTGCTGAGTCATCCCTTCCCACCCACGTCTGCTTTGCTTTTCTGAGAACCCTGGGCTCCGGATGGCTTCTAGCACAGTCAGACGTAACAGCCAATAGTCTATTTGTTGCTCAAGCTCCACAAACTAACTGCAGGTAGGATGTTTGGTTTGTGTGTGTGTTCGGGGGAGGGAGAGGCGTGTGGAGGAAGGCAGGATAATCCTGCTTGCTCTTTGTCCCATCGCAATGAAATGTCTGAGAGTCATTGAGCTTTTAGGAATGACAGGTTTACCTGCACTTGACTTAAAGATAGTCATCAGTAGGGCTTTTCTCCATAGAGACAGGTTCCTGCTATCGGTCTGGACAAATCTGCTTAAGAGGTTGACTCCATCCTGGGAGGGTCAATGTGGCCTCTTACGGGTAGACTGGCGGTGTTCTTAGGGATAGATGTGTGTGACAAATGTGTGAGGCCGTGGAGTGTGGTGTTACAGAGGGGGCTCACTTTTATCGTTTTCAAGCACTCACAGTTTTTCAACCAGCGTAATATATCAGAGGCTTCAAATATTTAAATCATTTGCAAGTTAATGCCAACTTCAAGCAATAAGTTCAGTACCGAAGCTTATCAAACTCATTACAATTACATATTCAAACCATTCCCAAAATATCCACAGATAAGCAATTTATTTATAATTTGCAAGCCTGCTAGTATTCCCAAGCCAGCCTCTGGAAAAAGCAGTAAGTCATTTCTGATTAGGAGTGTGATGACCAAGCAAGGGATTTTTCCAGGAAAGTTCTAAGATATTTGGTATCCAGCCTCCCTGTCTCCCTTCTCCTTCTGGCTCTGTGTCATGTCGGGATGAGAACCCACCAGGCAAACACCAAACTTTATATTGTAAGGAGACACATTGAAGAGCAGAGCTGGGGTGGGGGGGA